>CAUJBZ010000363.1:0-18596 GCA_963082915.1 Dolichopus griseipennis | reverse complement strand
AAAAAATAAATTAACTAAAAAAAACAACAAAACAACAAAAAAATACAAAAACTAAAATCAAAAATTAAAACAAATTAATATAAAAAAAAAAATGTAAAAAAAATTGTTGAAAATAAAAGATACACCTGAGATAATATTTGTGTATGGAAAAATTTGTCTGCTTCAGGATCATATTTAATTAAAATTCTTGACCACAAATATATATTTATATATATATATATATATAAAAAAACAAAATAAAAAAAAAAATTCCATTAAATATTTTTTTGAATCATTAAAGTCCTGTGAAAAATCCTTCAAATTCTTTATTCCTTAAATATTCATTAATTTATTTGAAGGATTTTTTGGTTTTGTTAATATTCTATAAGTATTCTTGCTGTTACTGATGGTTGAGTTGAACTGAATTATGAAATGCGAGTTTTACTCTTTTTAGTCTAAAGAATATTTTTAATTAGAGTAGACTGGCTAGCACGCTCTTTTTCTCTTGCTGATTAGCTAACATACTTCAGAATGTTGGTAGTCATATAATTGTGAGTACAGCATCTTCACAGGAGTCACTGCCAGTTGCAGCGTAAAAAAGATTGCCAATATTTTGAATGTCTGTCCTATTTCTGATGTTGCGCAACTTTCTTTCAATAATTTCCATGACTTTTTTCGATGACAGCAACTTTATCCAACACGTCCTCATTTCTAAAACCACGCAAGAGAAAAAAAATATAATGTAAGTTAAAAAAATCGTATTATATAAATAAATTGATTCATGAATAGCCGTTGAATTTTACAAAGTCAGAGCTCTTTTGCACTAATACTTATCAATAATTTTATAATCATTTTTCCAATAAGAGAATGATTTTACTAATCAAACTTGTCAAATGTGGTTTTGATTCAACAAAAATTTATCAAAGCAATGGTAATTTGATTATTTCATTAGTGATAAGTTTTTGTTGGTGCAATAGGGCCCAGGGATTTGCTTAAACATTTTTATTAGCCTTAACAATGACCTAATTCGAATTCTGCATGTATGAATAATCATTACAATTAATTGTCTCCTTTCCTAGTTCTTCAAGAAGCTTATAAAGTACATTAACAATCTTCAATCATTATTTTCATTAAGCGGTTGATTACTTGAAGTACTGTTAAGGATCTGTTTTATTAAGTAGCTTTTTAATAACATTATCTTTCAGAAACGTCCACTGAATAAATGTCCAGTTGTCAGGTGAAAAATAACAACTGGCCGGAACCCAATAAGTTTATATATTTATATACAGGATATACACTCCTTAGTGTTTGCAAAAGTTATTAATTTATGTATGTACGATCCAAAAAAATTTAAAAAGTACAAAAACATCCGTCTTCATGACATTCGTCAAAAAGTTTTTTGTTCAATTTAATTCTAATTTCCAAAACCTATCCTCAATTTGATTTCAAAATCTTGATCCTCAAAACAAAACGATACATATGTATTTAAGGGATTTCCCAACTTCGGTTTTTAAAAAGAAAGGTGGTTTTAGTTGATTAAAATACAGTACTACCCAGATGAACCCCTTACGGTAATTCTGAGAAGCTTTCGATGCTTTCCATCAACCCTCATATTGAAAAGAAAAACCTAACCGAGAGTTTTCGATTGAAGGGCCGCCAACTATGCCACTACTGCAGTTTTGAGATTTGATACCAGTTTAACCCAATATAAGTATATTTATGTGTCCTATAGGTAAAATGTCATTCAATGAAATACATTTAGACTTACAATCATCATCCACTAACTTATTGCGGACTCAATTCAATAGCATAAAACAAAGTTGAATTGATGAACAATGTTTTTAATATTGAAGTGTTAAATAAAATGAACGTACAAATCAAATAAAATTTTTTGAGAGGGAAAGAATTTATTTCTTTTCTGAACTCTTCTTAAAATCTCATTCCATTTTTATTCATTATTCAACTATTTTTGATAGCTAAAATTAAAGTAAATGAAAATAACCTCCTCTGTAGTACTTCAAATTACTTTCCTTTTTATTAAGATGTTCAAAAGGTTGTGTATTTCTCTTTTGTTGTTGCTGAAAAAGAACTCAAGGCAAAACACGCATCAACTAAGACTATATAGGTATATAATCATTACTTTGTGTTTTTTTACTTTACTTCATTTCATTTCATTCGTCTCCCCTTAATTTTAAAGTAAAAGTAAAAGTGAAAAAAAAAAACCAAAAAATCCTGATCCTTGAATGATTACATCCTTAATTGATGGTGAGTTGATTTTTGTTACATTTTAGCTCATTTTTTTTGAGTATTTTTTTTTGAATTTTTTTTTGTTGTTTTATGTTTTTTTTTTATTATTTTGCTATTTTTATTATTATTTTTGTTTTAGTTCATTTCTCGTTCAGAGCCTCAAGGAACAAAACGGATAAACAATTTTTCATTTTTATATTCTATTTATTTTTTGTTTTGTTTTTTTATTTTTTTTTTTGAAAAAATAAAATGCGTACTTTATTTAGGGTTTTTTTTTCCTTTTTTTTTTCTTAAAATTT
Source organism: Dolichopus griseipennis (assembly GCA_963082915.1). NCBI lineage: Eukaryota > Metazoa > Arthropoda > Insecta > Diptera > Dolichopodidae > Dolichopus > Dolichopus griseipennis. Next base: position 16,071 of record CAUJBZ010000363.1, on the reverse strand, counting down.
TTCTTATGGAGCAGAAAGAATTATAAGCCCTCAAGTGGTCTTGATAAATGGACAATGATAAATTTTGTTAACGCAATGTTGTATCCTTCCATTATTTTGTTTGTTTCAATTTTTTTTTTTTGATTTTTTTTCATCCTGGAAAAAAATTCTCCAGTTTTTTTTGGAGCGAAAAATAAAATGGAGGATAGAAAATAATATTTTATTATATATTTTAGATATTCTACTCAAAGGTGTTTAAAGTTACTAATTTGATTGATCACGGAATCGGATTATTACAATTTATGTATAGGGAACTTAAGGGAATCCAAGAAGATTGCGTTAATATTTTGGTATTTGATTGATGACTGAAGAATCTCTGAATCAATTAAAATGCATTTGTTTAAAATTTTTAAGCTATTCAGCTATTGCTATAAATTAAAAATATAATTTTTTGATGAGCACCGTGTGATAATTTCCAAATAATTTGTAAGTTATTGGATATCTACTAAAGTAGTTTGAGAGAGGAAGCAAATTGATCTTAGGTTCGTAATATTTGCGTTTTTTAGAATTAAGTCCATGAGTAAAAAAACATAATTCCCCTAATTGGCGAAGACTACAAACTTCTCGTTGAATAATATAGGCTTCTCAGTAAAGCTGTTAGACGCCATACTAAAATAGTAGTTGGCAGTCCTAAGATTTAATCTAATATTAAATATTAAATTATTTTAAGTAAATTATGAGTGAAACTCATGAGATTACATGTAGATTTGAACATATCCATATTCTTCTTCTAAAATATTAACCCCTCTTAAGCAAGGAGGCAGTTGAGTTTCTCACTTCAAAACATATTGAAGATTGCGGCTAATAGAATTGTAAATCTAAAACGTTAAGAGCTATTATTACTCTGTAGGAAATTAAGAGGCAGAAATTAATAAATAATGTACAGAAACCACAAGTCTTTGGTAACAATTTTCTGAGAATAATATACCGGCTTATGAATATAGAGCTTTGGGTAGTGATGAAACAACTTCTGATCTCGATGCAAATAAGGAAATGAAAGTAGATTGATCATATTCTAAGGCACCCAACAGAATAAGTGGCACACCCAGCACTAGAAAGGAATTCCATGGACAGAAGAAATATGAGGAAACCAAGATTCATTTGAAGCAGTGTAGTGTAAAAAGAATAAGATCTGGAAAAACCTGTTCGGAAATAAAGAGATTGGCGCCGAACTAAAAACACTGTAGAAGCTATATGGAAGCCTTATTTTTATTGAGGAAATCCCCCATGATGGAAAAAATATTAATAAAAATATTAAAAATATCATTAGATTCTAAACAACAAAATGTTATAAATACCTAGTTTATGACTAAAGCTAAAATCAGCTTCTGCTGTTGACTCCTTGTGAGTTTTGAAATGATACTTCACAATTTAGTTTTCCTTTAAAAAATGTTTTACCATTCCAGCTCATAACAATCGCTGTTGTCAATTAAAATGTGGAATATCCTTTGGGTTTTCATGGCCTTGAACCATATTTCAACTCATACATAAATCTTTTCTCTTCATTTACAAATTACAAAAAAAAAAATTACTCAATTTTTTTGAATTTCAAGATGGATTTATGTTTGTATATTTTCATTTTTTTTTAAATTGTTGGATTGCGTAAAAAATGCTTTGATGGCGATTTTGGTTTTTAGTTGTTTTTTGTTTTTTTTTTTTTTTATTAAATTATTCCTATTATTTTTAATGAAATTTTCTTTTTAGCTATTTGAAGTTTTTATTTTTCTCATAGTTTTCTTTTTATTTTTTCCTTTTTTTTTTTTTTTTGCCTTTTGGAAATTTATTTTTTATTTAATTTTATTTTGTTCTTCGGTATTCCTTTGGTGAAAACTTTTTTTTTTATATTTTAAATTCCTACAAAGTTTTTTCTTACATTTCTTTTTTTTTTATTTTATTGTTTTAATGTTTATTTTTTTGGTTTGTGTTTCTTTTGGAAATGAACAATTAAATTTTGATTTTAAAACAGAGAATAAAAGTGGTAAGTAAAATAAAAAATGGACACAAGGCGGTTCTTTTTTTTTTCATTTATTTTCCAAAGGTATTTTCAATTTAAATAACAGAATTAAAAAAATTAAATACAAAAGGAATTGAGGAGTAGTGTAGCTGAGTAGGATGTGCCAACCCTAGGATACTGGCACACTTAACTTATTAGACTTTGAGCTAAGAATATATTTGTTGTTGTTGTTTAGACAGGGGGAGGGGGGGGGGGGCAAGTCTCCCTTACACATAGGCCTTGCGGCCCGTTGTACACCCCTCATTAAATACTTTCTATTTATTTATAAACTACTATATTATTTATTTTGTTTATATTATGTATTTGTATATTTATATTATATTTGGTCACCATGGGGATTCGTAAAGAAAAATTATTTTTTAATAATTTTTTTTTAATTAAATATTGTATGACCTGACCGGGAATCGAACCCGGACCCCCTCGGTTAATAAGCCAAATGCTTACCCACTGCACCACCGAGGCCCCTAAGAATATATTTAATATTGGAAAATTTTTTAATGTGGCAATGGAAAGCTTCGAAAACTACCCAATGATACTTGGGGGGAATTGTGGGACCGACTTTATTTTATGCAGACTTGTATGGCATTCGAACTTCCTGCACTACACCGACTATATTTTATTCAGTGGACCATTAAAGTTGAATACTCTTGATAAGATTTCAGACCCTCAACTTCATTTTAAATGTATAAGCTATTCTCATATTGAAAGTAGAGTTGTAGAGGAAGCTAGACCTCTAATCCACTGCGCTAGACTAATAAAATTTTGCGCAAACGTTGACCATAAAAGTTAACTACTTTTGGCAAAAACTTGATATTTGTTAGCTATAGAGTAATGCTCACATAAATAAAGAAGTTGAATGGCCAAATGCATTAAACAAGCTGGCTAGAGGTTCATAGCAAAGACGGTTATTGTATAAAACCAAAAATTTCAAAATTCTAGCTCTTTTAGTTGAGTTATGATGCACACGGACGAACAAGCATAGCTAGATCAATTTACTTTCCGATCCTGATACAATCGATATTTTTGAGTCAATATCTTCTCCCTCTTCTTTTCTGCATCATAAACGTAATGGCAAATTTAGTATAGGTTTTGACCTATGTCCGCACGACTACAAAAAAAACACTGTAGAAGGTGGAGGATTTTCTTCGTATTTGTGTAATAAAAAGATTAAAAAAATTTCTCGAGCACTTTTTTTTGATGCTTTAAAATAAAACAAAAACCATCTAGAAAATTCCACTGAATTAAAAATTAATGAAATTTTAAGCATATTAGAGCTATGATAAAAATTAAAGATTATAGTTAGAGTTAAGAATTGTATCATTTTGATCATTAAGATATAAATTAAATTTAATTAATGTAAATTATTTTATCTTTGATGTCATGAATGGAAATGAATGATGATTTTGAAAACTGTCTCAAAATGTGTTTGAAAAATGTATAAAAATTACAATAGTAAGTTTCACATTCATCATAAGTTTAGGATTTAAAATTTTATGACATTCACCTTGTCTTAGGAGGTCTAAAGAATAAATTTGTAACAAAACTTATTTCTAAAAGTAGATTTATTTGGAATATTTGCAGATGTCTTTTAATAATAATGAATACAATAAATGGTTATTTATTGGAAAGCTCTTCAATTTTAGATTTCTATGTAGTTTTTATAAGGTCCTTTGCTACTCAGGCCACATGATAGGCGGTTTTTGAAGCAAATGTGCTACCCCTTTAGGGCCAAATGAGTACATCACAAGGAAACTTGGTCTTACCAGCTTTCCAAAAAAAACAGTGCATGTTATTCTTTAAGAACAAAAAGGAAATTTGAAACCATCCTTGTTGCTTAAAATAATTCTGTATAAAGCGTTATATCTGTTGAACTTTCAGTATTTATCTATTAGGATAACGATCTCTAGAATATTTTAATGTTTATTTGATGATGATTTTGGTGCTGTCGTTATGGAGATTTTGTAGTTTAAAGTTAATCATTTTTGAACAACAAATCAGTCTTTTGTGTATTTCTTAAAAATCAAATATTTCAAGATTTCAAGATCATTTCAATATATTTATACACTTTTCGAAAGGTCTCTTTTATCGCTATAACTCAGATACTACATATTTTATGTCTATATAGTTTATAGAGTTTATAGAGTAGATATAAGCATTTAAGAGATGGGTGGAACAGTGCGTAGAGTGTCGATTTTTCAAAATTCCCAAGTTCGAGTACCAGTGCAGGTGAAATAAATCTGGCTTGCGACTCGACTTAGCTACCATTTACTATTGGGTTCAAATTAGTGGCTTAATCAATAATTAATAATTTTACATCTGTAATAAAAATTCATTGATATAAACAAATAATTTAATTGAATAATTTAACTCACAGATATAAAATACCATATAACTCTAATAACAAATTATTACGTTTTTACATGTTATAAGGCCTAGTAATATCTCCTGTTTAAATTGTATGTTGAATTCATTAAGATCAACTCTCCCAGCAATAACACGAATATAATATGACAGCCTGTTCTTACATATACCTATGGTATATACAGGCTTATTAGCCTAACAGTAGAAGAGTTAGCACTTTAATTAGCACAGCATTTATTAAAAAATAATTGATTTCTTTTGTCCTTTTCTTGTATAAAACTAGGGAAATGCACCCTATATGAAGTGACAGACTTCTGAAGTAAATGTTAGACATTGGTATACTATATCGCACTATTGAAAAATTTATAAACAAAATTTGTGAAAAATCTGGGATGTTGTATTATTATATGATGATAATACCAAATTGGCAAAGGATTAATATTATCAGGCAATATTTACTATTGTCGGGTACTACGAATAAATAAATAAATCTGATGGTAATAGAAACCAAAGTGAAGAATCAAAAAATTAAATATGGAATCCATTTTTAAATACCTCATGTTAAATGAATCGCATTCGTATAAGATCAAGTGTACATAAAAAACGAATTTGAATTCTTAAAGAAAAGAAATTCTTATTCTAAAACTCACATTCACTTAAATTTAATAAAAAAATTGTAAATTCATTGCACTATAAAATTTATCATATGCCATTAAACATTTAACAAATACTTTGCATAACTTAGAATCATTTAAGAATTTATTCTTTTCAAAAATTGGAAATTAATTAACTTAAAAAAAAAAAACCAAATTTTAAATTCTTAAAAAAAACGAAAGAAGATTTAATAACCAAAAAAAAATTCAAATTTAACCTCATTTCAATTTATAAAGCAAGCATTATTTTTCTTCTTAATTTAAAATATCAACAAAAAATTTTTCTCTCAAATGAAAATAAAAGAAAAAATTTTCTAATTCAATTTTCCGAGTATTTTTCGTTGTCTTTATATTCTCTAAGCGATTTTGATTATCTGTCTATGTTCGTCTCGCTCACACTAATCTCAATCTACTTAAAAAAACATTTTAACGATAAATGAATTTCCTAAATTATTTCAAAAAAGGTTTTTAACTTCATGTTTTCTCTAATATGAATGCTTTTATAATATGTGTGTATTTTATTATTGTAACAAGGTGTCCCACATAAAAGAATATGAATATTGAAAAACTTTTTTTATATACTATACTATAGCATCGTTTTAGTTTTAACGACCTGTGTAAGCTAAAAAGTAGTATTGACGGGTACCAACAATAATTTTTACAACAATACTGCTTAAGATGTCTTACAATTTAACTACCTTTGGCAGCACTGTATCTGGGAGATGATAGTGTTAAGCATGATGAGGAAGAAGTACTAAAAAGAGAAAGAACGACATTTGACCGATTATGACACTCCACTTATCCGGAAATATTTGAATTAGAATATTCAACTCCTGTGTTTAAATAATACTCGTTTACGGTAACGAGGCTTGAATGATATGATAAACATAAAAAAACATCAACAAACTCAGGGCTACCGAGTTGAAAAACTAAACGAATTTTTATGCTATTCAGTATATTGTAAGATTGTGAATCATTTATAACTTTAAGTTTGTTTTATCTATTTAAAAGGACTAAATTCAAAAGATTTTTCAATTTATAGATTAACAGTCCTTTCAACATGTACACCCAATATCAATTGATCCCTTTATTCCAAAGATATTTTATTCATGAACGCGATTTTATTAAACATGTTTATTTATACAAAGTTTGAAAATAATGTGGCGCGACTCTAAACGAAAGTATATTTTTGAAGTCAAAACTTGTTATTGTCTAAATATTCGTTGCTCTACTTCAACAAAAATAACATAAGATTATAATTTAAAAAAAAAGTGCTAATGGGAAACCCTGAAGTTTAAGTGCTTTTAGTATGATTGAGTCTGAATTATTATTCTAAATATGGCGAAATTTCCTTTCTTTAGTTCCACTTTTTAACAAAATTTTTCATTTAGACTAAGATTTCAATTATGAGACACCCTGTGCATGTATAAAATGAAAAATTTAAAACATGTTAATACTTTATAAAAGAAAAAAATTTCTTATGTTTTAAATTTCTTCATTAAATTCCATTCAAATTAAATTTTTGTTACCGGATTTTAATGCACATGCACTAATACATATGTTATATTATTATATATTGTAATGTATATATATTTATGTATGTGTATATGAATATGTATAAACAATACATTTTAAAAAGGATTCAAGTAAAATGAAGCAAAACTATATAATATATAAAAGAAAATGAGAGAGAAATAAGAGGAAGGATAACATAAGTCTAATATCATTGTTGTGGGACTATACCAGATACTTTAGATTCAATTTAAGTATAATTTGTGTTTTTTTTTGTTATGTTTTTCTTTTTCTTTTTTTTGGAAGTCAACAATAGAAAAGGGAAAAGATAAAAATGAATACCGTATCATATATATATTTAATATAAAATTCTTCTACATCTCTCTTTAGAAATAACATACAGACGACAAGATAACATAAGAATATCCATTGTCATTAGAAATGATTATTTTTAATTCAAAATAAAAATGAAAAAAATAAGAAAGAAATAGAAAATAAAAAACATTAAATTCCTTGTTGAATTAAAACGGATTCACTCCTTTTAACAGGAAATTTTATATAATATTAAAATTTAAATAGTTGTAATAGTGTCTTTCTAATTTTTGTTTTGTTTTTGGTTCATCACAGGATTTAAAATATATTCAGTTAAAAGGCGTTAGTGTATATATATATATATTAAATAAATATAAAATTAATAATATATTTTAAAATTATACAATTTTGTGCAGTATTGTACAATTTATAGTGTACGTTCGTAATTCAATGTCTATGTTTTTTTTTGGCGAAATATATATGACTTTATGTTTTCCTCCTTTTTCTTTTTTAGCGGAATTTTTTATTGATATACTAGCTAATACCCGGTGCGCGTTGCTGCGCCTCTTAATGGAGGTTTAATTGAAGTTGATGTTACTGCAAAAAGTTAACACAAAAATTACACTCGGTTTACACATGTAAATTTTAAAATGTATGAAAGCAATCTTTTTAAAACGATTTTTCTAGAATTATTCTAGTAATTTTTGAAACTTTCTGTAATTCAAAGCAGCACAAACTACTTTCCAAATTTTGACGTAATTTACTTCCAAAAAATTTTTTTTGATCAATCGTAGGACCGAATGTTAACGGACTCAACTCCACATTCAAAGTTGCTTCACACATATAAAATTCGATTCTAATTTGAAGTAAAGTAACCAAAAAATTTATAAAAAGCTGTTGGGCCGCAATGGGTTAATGGAAATCAACAAAATTTTTTTTGAGGCTTTCTTTTTAGCCAAAGCAGTACTTCGGAAATTTTGACAATATTAGCTTCCAAAATTATTTTGACCATCCGTCGGACCGACATGGGCTAACAAATTCTAAATCTGTTAATAGTGTCAACTCAATTCTCACAGGGGAGCACGTATACAAAATTTGAAGAAAATCGGTCAAACCGTTTCTAATTTAGAGGTAAGTATTGAAAAAACCTATAAAAAGCTGTTGGGCCGCAATGGGTTAATGCAAGTCAATAAAATTTTTTTGGGGTTTTCTTTTTAGTCAAAGCAGAATTGCATAAAATCTTGTAAAATCTTTGGAAATAATTAACACAATAACGAGTAATAACTTAATTTTAAATAAGTAGCGTTACATAAAGTTATCAATGATACAAAAGAAATTAAAAATATTTTAAATAAAAGAAATTCCATATTATGATTTCCTTGCAAGAACCATGGGTTCTCATGATGGACCCCCCATATTTTTTTTCTTATACTGTTATAAAACTTAAAATGAAACATTTATTCATTATAAAATTTACTAAAATAATATACAATTAAAATGTATTAAATGAAAAAAAAGAAATCATTAGGAAATAAAAATATTCCTTTAAAATGGAAAATTCTATAAGAAAAACAAAAAAAGTAAAAAAAAATCAACTAAAACCGGAAGCCATTTAAAATAATGCAAAAAAAAAAAAAAAAAAACTAATTTTTTTAACTTAAAAAATAATATCCTTCAGATTATGCAGTTTTTATTATTTTTTACACTTTTGTTTTTTCTTTTTTTTTTTTGTGTTGTGTTCATTTTAAAAATCGCTTTATTATCATTCAGGAAATTTCACTGTTATTTAGTCTATATGATTTTCATAGTTTTTAAATTTTGTTTCCTGGATACAGATACTTGTATTGCATTTACAGAAATTAAGCTCCACAGATACTCAGATTCTAATTAAAAAAATAAAAATGATAAAGGAAAAAACAAAAAAAAAAAAAATTGGATAAAAAGTTAAAGAAGCAGATGTTAAGGATTGTAAGATTTAATTTTTTGTTTTTTTTGGGGGTAATTAAATTTAAATGAAATCAAAATAATGGGTCACTAATTTGGGTGGGTCTTTGCTATTTGCTTCTTTTTTTTTGGAAGTATTTTATTTTAAATCTGCTATTTTTTTAATATTAAAGTTAATTTTAAATTGAATAAATGAATAAATTTAATATTAATTCAAAATATGATGGAATGCAACAGTTAAAAAATAATTGTTTAAATAATTTAAACAATTTTTACTTTAAATTAACATTAGTTCAAAGTTTCTTTAATGAAATTTAGGATTTAACTGAACCAGAAACTTTGATTTAAATTACAAAATTATTAAATATTATTATTGGAATATTAATTATTTTTTAAGTTATAGATTAAGTTGCTGGTTTAATGTATTTTGTTGAAACTTCATACATTAGTTATTTGGAGGTGTTGTATAGGTGGTTCAGTAGAAGAGGGTTAAAAGATGGTTCATTGACTAAAGACATTTAGAACCTTTGAAAAAACAAATTTGTGTTTTTCATGTATAATAGGAAGTAGGTAAAAAAAGTCAAAAAATAAACTTATTTGATTCCATTAAATCCGTATTCTAAAATAAATTTTTAGACACATTGTGTCGGATACATGTTTCGTGAATACATGTGTTAAACTAGTTTGAAATGCGACCTGAATTAAGACCCTGCGAAATAAAGCTCCCGATGTGTTATTTCCCATTTAATGAGAAATAACGTCCTGGTGTTTTATTTTTCTTTGTAATTGAGATATAAAACCCCCAAAATATGGGAAATAAAGGCCAGGGTTTTATCTCTTTTAAGTTGAATTACGACTTATGTGGGAAATAAAGCCGTGAGGTATTAAATTCTAATTTCGGTTGAACCTGCAAATGAAAAGAACACAATGGTTTCATATATTTTATGATTTCATACGAATATATACAGACTTTCTTGAACTATAATATCAAAAATAATTGGCACACATTTTGGAGTTCGAATTGAAATCAGGGGTATTCCCTTTTTTCAAAATTTAAATACAAATAATAATTTTACATATAAACTACATTTATACTACAAACTACACGTATAAACCTAATTTTGTAACCAAAGTCTTTCATACATTAATTTATAAATACTCTGGAAAAGGGTCAACTTTGATTTTTTAACCAACTTAAATATGTTTCCTAATATAGAATGTCGCATATGTTGTTTTACATCTAATATTTTAGTTATATATATATTTATATATTTTTCAGGTTTGAATATTACAAAAATGGATTTTATGACATATCTAATTAGAAATAATAAGTTGAAACTTTATTTCTCAAGAAGTCGAAGATTGAATTGAAAGGGAAACAACATGCCGGGGCTCTATTTCTCATAGAAGTTGTAGTTCAACTCAAAAGAGAAGTAAAACCCCAGGGCTTTATTTCTTAATTACTGTGAGAAATAAGACCCCAGGGCGTTTTTTCTCATTAAACAGGAAATAATATCCAGAGGGCTTTATTTCTCAGGGCTTTAATTCAGGACACCGTTTGAAATACATATTTTGATTTACAATATATATTTTTTTGCAAGAATGAAAAAATCTTTCTTAAAATATCTCAATTATACATTATTATTATTTTGTCCAATTATACATTCTTCCTTTTTTAAAATGTCTAACAATGTATCATTTAATTACAAAAATTTTCAAATAATTGCACTTACATTGTTATTTAAAATAAAAATTTCCTGAACTCATACTATAAAATATCCGTTTAAATATTGAGAACATTCAATCTATTTGAATAAAGGAAACAAAAGAAATGAACAATTTAATAGATTGTAATTTAATGATGATACTGTAATTAATATTACAGTCTGCATTATTATTTGCTTTCAATCATTTAATTTGTATTTTTGCATTATTTTGATTGTTCGTCCCACGTAATTGTTCTGACATACAAAAATTGTGATTGACTACTTAATTTTTTTTTTGTAAATATTTTAATGAGATTTACATTATTTTTATACCCGTATGACTATATAGTCAAAGGGTATAATAAATTTGCCATTACGTTTGTGACGCAGAGAAGGAGGGGGGGTAGATATAGACTCAAGTGTATGGATCGGATCAGAATCGAAAAATAAATCGATTTAGCTATGTATGTCCGTCCGTCCGTCCGTCCGTCCGTCCGTCTGTCCGTCTGTCCGTCCGTCCGTCCGTCCGTCCGTCCGTCCGCACGATAACTCAAAAACTAAAGGAGCTAGGATCTTGAAATTTTCGCAAATTCGTTTTTTTGCAATAGCCGTCATCGCTATTTAAATCCAGCCATTTTGGTCCATGGGTTCGGGTGGCTGCCATACAACTTCTTTTTTTATATGAGTATTTCTCTGTACCTATTACAGCTTCGTGTCTGAAATTTTGGCAAAAGAAGTTTAGTTTTATGGCCAAAGTTTCTGCAAAATTTGGTTGGTCTACGGCAGTGGGTTCGAGTAGCTGCCATACAACTTCTTATTTTATATGAGCATTACTCTGTACCTAATGAAGCTGGGTGCCTGAAATTTTGCTAAAAATAGTTTAGTGTAATGGCCAAAGTTACTGCAAAATTTGGTTGGTCTACTGCAAAGGGTTCGAGTAGCTGCCATACAACTTCTTATTTTATATGAGCATTACTCTATACCTATAGAAGTTGGGTGTCTGAAATTTTGCAAAAAGTAATTAACCGGATGATATAATGCATATGTTACGGTCATACGGGTATCCCAGAGTTGACACAGTCTACTCTACTACACTCTTCCTCGTTTTTTTTAATTTTAATTTAAGTCTATTGAATTTTTTTCAAAATAATATGAGAGATTTCAATAGTAATAGTAAAATGAAAAATTAATTCATTAATAAAATATTTAAAAAGGAAATACGTAGTTAAAATGATTACACATTCAGGAAATTTAATTAATTTTAGAATACTGATGGGGAAAAAAATGGAAAATTTTAATTATTTTGATAATAAAATTAAGAAATTTGTTTTTTTATTCTTTTAAAATTTCTACAGGAATTTCTTTGTTTTAAATATAATTTATATGGATTAAAATAAATTTTTATTTTGAGCGGTCCATTGTTCCAAATCTGGAAGCTAGAAGAGAATATAATAAGTTTCAGAACTGGGGAGGTAAACGAATAACTTTCACGTTCTAGAAATTAAAATTTAACTTCTACCAAAATTTAAAATTTTTTCTAACTTTTTTAATGAAACCAAGAATGGTAAAAACTGGGAGACACTCTCTTCAATTTTAGGAACCACTTTTAAATTTTAGCAAAACTTTTGACATATGCTAAAATATAAAGTTGGAGCCATAAATTTTGTATTATTGGAAAATAATTTGGACAGGTATCTAAGTTCCTTGTATTTAAAAATAGCAAAATTTCAATTTTCGACCCCTTAAAGCTCTTAAACAAAGTTCGTGACAAACAAATTTTGTTAACTAACTCCTAATAATTTCTGAGGATCTCAAACAATTTTACAAAAATTGAGTTTTGGGTAGTAGTAAATTTTTGTACCGTATGGCAACCCTATACATCGACTTGTAAAAATTTATAAAGCTTATAAAAACCTAAAAAAAAATCTCATTATAAAAATTTAAATATAGGGGTTTTTTTCCACTTTAAGGGGCTGTAAATTTTTCCGACTTGGGGGTGAAGCTACAGAAAATTGTTCTTCCATGAAACTATTTGTTTTGCAATACCTACTCACAATGAAAATTTCTTCTCTCTATTTCAAGTTTTTCTAAACACACGTGGACAAAATGAAAGTATTAATCACATTTTTTTGAAATTTTTTGAAAATGTATTAAAAATTTTTAATTCGTGTTATATCATACTTTTTAGTAAATTTCAAGCTCAATTCCAAAAATTCAATTTTTCATAGAAAAACCGAAATTTTTTGTGAAAAAGTTAAATTCAATTTTAAATCATTATTGGAAGAAGGAAATAGCATTATTTTAAATTTTTCATAAAAATCCGCTTGATTATGTTTTTAAGCAAAATTCGTTAACACCTTCAAAAATTCAATTTTTTATGAAGTTCCGTTTTAAGTTTGAATTATAGTTTTTAACTTTTAGAGGAGCTATTTTGTATTTTAAGGCAAAATTCGTGATCAACACGAGTCTGAATTTAAAAAAAAAAAATAATGCATTTTTTTGTAAAAATAATCAGGAGTTTCGTGTTTACTTTTAAAATTTCTATTTTGAAAATCAATAAATTTTGGTTTTTAGATTTTTTTTTGAATTTTCGTTTGATAATCAATTTATTTTTCAATTCTAGAGTTGACTTGCCTATAAATAAAATTTTCATACTTTGTTAGAAAAATAATAGTTTAATAAACTATGAAAAATTATTGTTAGGCTTAATTAATTAAAAAATTTAAAAAAAAATGTTGGTTTAAATTTGTATTAAGAATTCAGAAAATTTAAATATAGTTTCATATAATTTTATTTAAGACCTTTTCACTTTTCAATATTTCAAGTTCAATAATATTATTTTGGAGTTTAATCTAATTTATCTTGCAAAATTTCTGTAGAAATATTTTTAAGTCAATAAAAGTTCGAAAAGTCAAATATTACAAAAATTTTTAATTTTTAAATTTTCCAAAATTAATTTTACAATTTGTTAAAAATGAAATAAAAGTTTTTTAAAAAAGTTTTAGAATGTTCCAAACTTTGGTCCATTGTTTTTGTGAGTCACATATTTTATTGGAACCTATAATAGGGAACATCGACTCGATGCTATTAAATTAGTCAGAGTACTAAGTTCCCATTTATATGCCTATGTAGTAGGTATTTCAATGTTGTCTGTGTTATATTTATATTGTAAGTTTCAGGAAGTCTTGTTTTATTTTTTTAAAATGGTAGGGGAAAAACTAAAACAAATAATAATATTGTTTTAAGCTTTTAACTTTGAAAAAAAAACAAAAAAAAAAATAAATAAATCGGAATAAAACTTTTCATTTTATAATGGAAAAAGTGTTAAGGAAAAAAAAGAATTTCTAGTTTTACATTTTTCATTCAAGTTCTTTATACTTTAATTCAAAGATAATGTAAAGCTTTATTACTTATAAAGATATATGTATATATATAAATAAAAATATATATGTATATATATATAAAAAAAAAATGTATGTATATAAACTTTTCAACTAGTAGTTGCAAAACTTTGGGATTTTACTTTTGCTTTAAATTCTCTAAAGTATCTTATTTTACACGGTATCATAAAATAAAATAAGTGCCAACGTGTATTTTAAAAATAAAACCAGAGGAGTAGGTTGTGTCAAGTCGGGGATATGAGAATATAATTCAGAGTAAGGAAAGTAATTTTTAATACCAATTTTCTTAGGACGTTGGACATTAAACTTTATTAGGCATATAACGAAGTCATTATGAACTTCTGGTTTTTTTAAGAATCGCATCAAACCTCTCATTTAACACTAGTGCCTCATCTAACATGACCGCACTCGCGAAGTACTCGTGACCCTTTCGGCATGTAGCCTATTTAGAACCGTTGCCAAAAAACATCTTTTGACAAAGTTTAACGTGCAATAGTTATTTATATTCTAGAAAAAACCTACTTTGTGTAGAAGCTACTCGAACCTTCTGCACTAAACTTACTAAATATTATGCAAGTATTGGTCATAAAACTGAACTACGTTTTTGAAAATTTTCCAAAGCTTGACTCTCTATCCTTCCGGTTTGCTTTATACGTAATTACAGTAATTTAACTAGTATTCAATATATTTTGCTTGTGTGAACAAAGTGGACTGTTACAGGTTTAACAAAAATTGAATATTCGGAACTTAACGTTCTAAGGAATTTTACTGCAGATCAATTATGAACCCACGGTGTTTAGTGACATCATCACAGAGTGAATAATAAATTTTATATTATAACACAAGCTACCAATTTGTAATATTTTCATTGACAATCTGGATTTGGTGGTACTGTTTTTTGTAACTAAAACACTCTTTAAGAAAGAATTTTTAAAGAAAACTTTTAGATATTTTGTCTGAATCTAAGTCGCAATGTATTGTTTGCCTTATTACTTTTTTAGGAAGCATAGCGTTTCCACTTAGCTTTACCATTTCTGTTTGTACTCGTAAATTCATAAATACATGTTTCCTATAAAACCAAAAATTTTTTTTTCAACTTTTTCTAGGTCTTCCTTTATTCCTCTTTTCTTGAGGCTGAAAATCCAAGATTTTCCTTGGTAAATTATATCATGAGTTCGTTTCATCCTAAGTTCAATGGGTTCTTTCTGACATATTATGTTTAATATCCGGTTTAGGAAGAATATTTGTCGACTATACGGAAGCATTATAAGCTTTTTTGTGATTTTCCTAACAGTTAGCCAGATTTTACTACCATACAAAACTGATTTAACTCACCCCAACACGGGCTTGCATTTCTTATTATTTTAAAGGATCTCCAAACACTCTCACTGAATACCTTTTCTGCACCTTATGTATGTAAAGTTTCCTACTTAAGTTGTTCATGGTTCTGCGTACAATGTCGTAATATATAGTGTTCAAAATTGAGGTATCATTTTAATTAATATAATATAATGAAACAATAAAAAAAGACTTTTTTTTTGAAATATTAAATATATTTTTATTGTAATTTATTACAAAAGGCTCCGGTGAATAATGAAAAATTATGTCGACCAAGTGGCCCCCCCCTACTACTTCGGCAGGCTTCCAATATTTTATCAAAATTCTGAATCACGTTCAATAAACTGTTCTCAATGGTTGAAATCTGCTAGATAATGTTGTTTTTAAGCTCTTGAATTGTTGTGGGATTATTGCTGTACACTTTCGATTTCACAAAACCCCATAAAAAAAATCCAACGGTGTCAAATCGCACGATATGGAGCCAATTCACTCCTCCTCTACGAGAAATAATGCGATCTTCGAACTTTTCCTTCAAAAAAAAAAATTTCCTAATTACATCTTGAGTTTTACCATTTTCAAAAAATGTTTTAATAACAGAAACACGTTGTTCTTTCGTGTAAAGTTCCATATTAACTAACCGGAATGTATTTGGAATATACCTAAAGAAACCTCGTATAAAAATTCTAGGTAGAAAAAAAAAATGGCGGCAAAATCAAAATGATACCTCATTTTTGAGCACCTTTTATATTAACACCTAAACTAGGAAGTATTACTTTCTAGTTCGACTGATT
>CAUJBZ010000362.1:0-18139 GCA_963082915.1 Dolichopus griseipennis | reverse complement strand
ATGGCTTTTAGAAATTAAATTAGAAAATATTAATGGATTTATTACTATATATATATACATTATATATATATATTATATTTTTTTTTTAAAGCGCTTCTATATTATAAGATTTTTTTGCAGGCTGTGCAAAATTCTAGTTTATTAAGCGTAATTCAAGTTAATTTAATAATGTCAACAAATAATAATTTTTAATTATGTTTGTATGTATCTGATTAATATATTATGAAAGATGAGAATGTATTCAAAATTTTTTAATTTAATTGTTGGTAAAATTAAAGTCTAGGGGATTATAGAAGATATAATTCATAAATAAGTTGTTTAAGGGCGAGCAGAGAGATACTATTTTTTGGGAAAGGTTTAAAAGACCGTAACTTCTTTATATCCGAATGACTATTAGTCAAAAGGGTATACTAAATTTGCCATTACATTTGTAAAGAAGAGAAGTAGAGGGGCAGATATAGACTCAAGTGTATGGATTGGACCAGAATCGCAAAATAAATCGATTTAGCTTTGTATGTCCGTCCGTCTTTCCATCCATCATCACGATAACTCAAAAATTGAAGGAGCTAGGATTTTGAAATTTTCACAAATTCATTTTTATGCAATTGCCGTCATCGCTATTTAAATCCAGCCATTTAATGTCCACGGGTTCGAGTAACTGCCATACAACTTCTTTTATTATATGAGCATTATTCTGTACTTATTAAGGCTGAGTGTCTGAAATTTTTGCCAAAAATAGTTTAGTGTAATGACCAAAGTTACTTCAAAATTTGGTTGGTCTCCTGTAGAAGGTTCAAGTAGCTGCCATACAACTCCTTCTTTTATATGAGCATTGCACTGCACCTAATAAAGCTGTATGCTTGAAATTTTGCCAAAAGTAATTAATCGGATTATATAATGTTTATAATATGGTCATACGGGTATCCCATCAGAGTTGACACAGTCTACTCTACTACACTCTTTCTCGTTTTTTATAATTTGTAAAATAAGATGTCAAGGACATATAATATGTATTACAATTTTATTGAGTGTAGAATCTTCACCTTAAAATAATCAATTGAAATTTAGTAACTTTGATATAAAATCATTAATACTTATCTGAGTTTTATTCCACTAACTATTTTTGACTAATCAAATATTCCATATAATTGGTCAATTGCATAAAACTAAGCTTGAATTCAAAATTATTATTAACAAACACTCACTTATCCAGAAACTATTATTTGATTAGTGATAAGTGATTGGTGAAATAAGGCTCTGACAATATAAGTTAATAGGAGTTAATATAAGTTAAAGTTTTAATTAGTAAAAAATGCTCACTAAGTTATCGTGAGTTATCCAAAAATAAGTTAAAATTTAGATTGGTAACAAACACTCAACACTTATCCATAAATTATTACTTGAAAAGTTTTAAAGTGGTTGGTTCAATAAGACCCTGATTTAAATTTTAATTAGTTTCTTAAACATTCACTTATTAAAAAAATATAAGTTATAATATTGAAATTTTGATTAGTAAAATACACTTAATTTTCTAAAAAATATAATTGAGTGTTTTATTATTAATCAAAAATTTTATGAGTAATTCTTAAATGTAGTTTGAGCTCAATACAAACTTATTAAAAAAATGGTTATTTGATTATTGAGAAATGATAGTTTCCATAATGGGGTTTGGCAATGCAAAAGATAAAAATTTTAATAGTAATGCCTACAGCAAAATAAAATTCGTTAGATTTTGAATTATTTTATAAAATTTGACAAGATGAATATTAAAATTTAATATAATATTATGCACAGTTTGAGTTAAAAAGTTACCAATAAAATATTATTCACTTTTCATTTTTTAAAATTTTATAAACTTAAAAACTTTAAACATTAAATATGTTTAGATTTCCCTGAGCTTTATTTTTTAAACTTGTCGCCTACACACCCTGTTTAAAAATTTTTTTAATCAAAAAAAAAAAAAAAAAAAATTTATTTTTGAAAATTAAGTTTTCCATTATAACTAACATAATTTTATTTTACGCTAATATTTTTTTTTCTTATATGGTGTCTTTTCCGAAATATATTTTATACACATACATATATAATAATATATACATATAATAAATTGTTTCTTTATTACTTTTTTTTTTAACTCAATCTTATTTTTTTTTTTTTTTGGAACCTCTCCTACTTATGTTTCATCTAAAGAATCTTAATATTCTACTCTTCAAATACATAAACTCTATATGAGGTTGTTTATTTTAGAAATGTGTCCTTTGGGACAAGTTTTTTGTCCTTTTTTTCTGGATTTTTTTTTTTTTTTTTTTGGTTTTATGTTTTGTCTTTGTCTTTATCTTGTCAAAAATGGATAGAAAGGAACACAAAGGCACAACCAACCAACCAACAAAAAAAAAAAACGTACTGTTATTTTCGGCAAAATATACAATTTTTTATACTTTAACTATAATTTATTTAGATATTTTCTTAATAGTAGCGGTTAAAGATGTTTCTGTTTTTTTTTTCAAAGACAATTTTTCCTAATTTTCCCTATTTTTTGTTCCCTTTTTTATGTCATTTTAGAAATATGATCATAAGACAAAAAAAAAAACGGAAAAAGCCATTATGTACCGTTAGATAATAACAAAATATTTATAGATACGTATGTTTTACAATGTTAATAAATATATAAAGAGTGTAATATGTATAGCGATGTGCAAAATAATCAATTCTATAAATAAACTACCCTTACACATTATTTTATACAAATTAAAATTAATTTTTATATGTTGTCCTCTTGACTTTTCCATTGGATTACATTGTCCCCTTTTGACTTTTTCATTTAATTACATTTTAAAAATGTAAGATAATGTTACACCTTATACCTATATCTTATCCTTTGGCAAAATTCAAATTGTTTAAATTTTTTTTTTAGTAATTTGAATGGTGGTAATCGATAGGCCGATCTAGTGAGAAGCTTAAACAAAACAATAGCTGATCTGAATTTTATTTTAGTATATTAAACCGTTTTAAAATCGTAAAGTTCGAAAAAGTGGGAACTCTTTCATTTACAAATAAAGGAATTAATTAATGGAATTGTTATTTGATAAGGATATTGTAATTGAGTTGATAATTTTATGATTGAGTTCATCTTAGTTTGAATGAGCTGAGGTAATGTTTATTTATACTCTAATAAGTAGTTTAATACACTCATAGCAACCGTTGTTTAATGTCAACTATAAAATTGTCAATTAAAGGAGAGGAACGTTTCGTCGGAGTAGTGTAGAATCAAAAAGATTTTAAGATTTTATCTCTAAGCGTTATCTATACATATACAGTCTTCTGTATGTGTACTTTTACGAACAAAATCAAAACCGAATATCGAAATCTATAAGTTCGAAATTTATTGACTATTTTCGAAATCAACTTAGTCGAAGAAAGAGATTTTTAATTTTTGATTCTATGCTACTGCTAAAGTTAATATTATTCGAAATTTTGGAATATATGCTGAAGACACTTTCTATATATTTTCGATTTCGATCTAATGCAATATATATAGCTTTTCGAATAAAAATATGTATATAAAATATATAGATTTCAAACCTGTATCAAATTTAATGTATTACTAAATAAATTAGCAGTTATATAATATATTATCTTTTTTATAAAATTTTTCAATAACTCTATAAATTATCTTAAACAAGTCTTATAAATCTTATAACTAATTTTTTTATAATTACTTTATATTAAAAATTATCACTGCACCTATTATTTTGGACAGAACTGTACAATTTAGAAAAATAATAACACACACAAAAAATTCTGTATTTATAGCACCATAGAATATAATTCATTATTTATTATAGTGTATAGGTGTATATTATAATATGTCCTATGTATAATAAGGAAAAAAATTTTCCACTTCCTTTTTTTTTCTGTTTTTTTGGTTGTTTTTTTTTTTCGTTTAATTTTTTTGTTGCTTTTGTCCATATATATTCGATGATAATTTACAGCATTTTAATTGATACATGTGACATAATAATATATGTATGGTCCCTAATGGAAATTTTTGATGACAGAAAAGAAAAGTGAAGACAAAAAAACAAAAAAAAAAATTAAAAAATTGTCCTTAAATTTTTGTTAGTATATATGATCATTAATACGTATAAGAATAGAAATGAAGAAGTATGGGAAATAAAATAAGATAGAAAATTATGTCCAAAAAAAAAAAAACAAAAACAGAAAAACAGGAAAAAACAAAGGAAATATAATATGAAAGAATTTTTATTATTAAATATGCACACAATATAAACTATATTGTTGTAAAAGATAAAATATTATTTTATGGTGTTTAGTATACCATTAAAAATGTGGTGTGCCAAAGGATAAGATATACAGATAGATTTATAAGTTTTTAAAATATATATTATTTCATTCATTAACATATTTATTTACGTATATCAAATTACCAAAAATAAAAATGTATTTATAAATTGTAAAATCTTTTTTATTATTTTGAAAATTTTTGGAATTTTTTCTTGGGTACTGAAAATTATACACCATCTGCTATTGACGCACTCTATACGCATTCATCTGTCAAAGTAAAGTTTTATACATTGAGTTGCATGAAAAGGTTTAAAATAGAGCCTCTTCTTGCATACCCTTTAGTATTTACGCAGCCATCAGATGTTGACAGATGTCAACCTTAAGGTAACTGTATTGAAATATATGGAAGTATGTACATTTGATACTCTCATTACGCACTCTTAACGTAGTCATCTGTCAAAATAAAGTTCTATATATTGAATAAATGAAAGTTTATGATAGTGGAAAGGAGTTTGTTTGTTTATGAAGGAGTTTGAAAAAGTCCTTCTAGATATATACGCACTATATTCTCAAACTTCAGGTTAAAATATTGATACGTCCTTACGCATTCTATATGCGGTCGTCTGTCAAAATGCAGTTAAAAATATTGAATTTTATAAAAAGGCTTACAATAGAGGCTATTTTTACACCCTTTAGGAATATTTACGATACCATTTTGTCAAACTTAACGCAAATTTGTGTTAATCTATATGAAAGTATGTAAATTAGATATTCTCGTTACCCACACTTTACGAAATCATCTGTCAAAATGATGTTAAATGTATAGAATTATATGACAGCATTTTTGAATTGACACTCTCGATACGCACTCTATACGCAGTCATCTGCCAAATTATAATTTTATGTTCTGTTATAATTATGTTCAAAAATATTATTTGTTCAGTTATAATTATGGTGATCTTACGTAAAGACCGCATTCTTAAAAACGTATATTGGGAGTGTTTACAGTACTCACTTAAAATGCTGCGTAATTCTAAATTCATCTTATTTTTGAGTTTTAAATTTTTACGCATCTGGAAAGCATGGCCCATTAAAATTTATTAACAAATTTATAAAATTAAATATTTAAAAATACAATTCAACTGACTGAATCTTCTATTAAAATTTGTATTACATAAAATTAACATTTATAAATGAGTTCTTTGAGGTGAACCAACCAGATAATGAATATGATAATAATTTCTGTAAAATATTCTCTATTGCATTAGGAAATATAAACAATGTATAAACATGTAATACATCTATAAAAAAACTTTATGATGTTTAAATAGGATATTCTATTCTTTAATTTTTATACTAAAATACAAAAATAATGAGTAGTCAACGTCTTTTTCTAGATTTTTTACTCAAATTTCTGGGGAATTATTTTTTTTTTTATAGTTTTTCTTTTATTTGACTTGGGACTTACTAATTTAAGTAACAAAATACATATACATTATTTTTATAGGTTTATATATGTATACATATAAATATTATGTATTATTATGTTTAATACCATTTTTTTAAACAAAATTATGGGCATGTGTTAATGATAATAATTTATGATGATCTTTAAACATTATTTTATTTTGAGGTAATAGATAATAACTATACTGTACTGCACTATAACTCTTATAAAATAATAATTATAATGGGAGTAATATTTTAAAATAACTTTTTTGTTTTGTTGTTTTTTTTTGATTATTTTTTAACTGGTTTGGGAATTTTATGTTAAGTAAATAAAAAAAAAAAATAATAATTAGTTTTGCCAAGGAAAAGGAAAAGTGCTGAATTTTTAATTTTAGTTTTAACTAAGAACAATATACGACAAATTATTGGATATGAAACAGTATTAAAAGAACAATAAACTTACTTCTACTATTATAATTTTTATAATTAAATAATTTAATAAAAATTTTTAATTATTCAGTGTTATTTAGTATAATTTTTATAGTATTTCCATTTAGTTTAATTATTGCGAATGTGCCTTATGCTTTTACGGGATGATATTAAAAAATAATTTAAAACGTTTTCAAAATTAAAATTTGTTTATTTCGATCATTTATGTAGTCATAACGAAAGTTAATTTAATTATTACATTAAATTCTGTAAAATTAGTTACGTGTGTAAGTCATTTGGTGAAACTTCCGGAAAGGGGTTGTGAGCTATCAAGATGACGTCATTACATAACGGTACTAAATATCTCAAAGTTTTCGAATATATATACCATTATTGGCGATGGCGCCATCTAGTGGTCGAAAAATGCATTACAAAATGTTCCTAAGATTTTGTAGCATTTTTATTAAAATGTTATATTTTTCCTGTTAGTCAATAAACTGGAACCAACATCTTACAATATTGTAGGGCATGATATTGTCTTTCATAAACATCTTGTTTCATCTGGATCGGTGCTACCATTTTTGAGATATTGCAATTTAAAGTGAAAATTTAAAAAAAAAAAAAAAAAAATCAAACTTTCAAAAAAACTACTATAACTGTGAAATTTTCAAAAACACCCTGTATTATTATTATACCATTAGAAAGGTCTCTTAAAACTCTTTCCAACGGTATATAATAAGTATGGCATATGTTGACAAATAGCCCCACCAGAGAACATAAATGCAAAAATGACTCAACAATTTTATTAAAAAATACATTTTCATACTTTATTTGTCATAAATTTATTTTGCCTTTTTGTTTTCCATTTGAAATATTTATTTTAAAATTTAAGAATGTACTTTATAGTTTGATACAATATTGAGTTGGGTTTTGTTTAGAGGATTTTTGAGGTATTTATATGTATGTAAAGTATAATTAGAAAGGACCTTAGAGTTGGTTATAAAGAATTATACGCTTTTTCCAGAATATTTATATACTAAAATTTTGAAGATTGACAGGGTTTTGAGTTGGATATAAAATTACGCTTATACTGTTCCAACAACCTGTACAACATTCAAATGCGAAATAAAGCCATATCGAGAATTTTTTTACGTATGGCTTTATTTCGCATTTGAATGCGAAATAAAGCCATATCATTTTCTAAAATTTTACCAAATAAAGCCATATAGTAAAATTGATACAAATTCTAACACTAAAATGAAAAGAATGGTATAAGAATTCGGATACCTAATTCATTCAAAAAATTAATAAGTTCCTAATTTTTTTTAATACACTGTAATAAAACATGTTAAATAATATTATATTTTCATTACGGGGGCTGCCGCCCCCGAACCCCCGCTAACTCAATTATTGAAGCTAGATTTTGAATCCAACACTAAAATGAAAAGAATGGTATAAGAATTCGAATACCTAATTCATTCAAAAAATTAATAAGTTCCCAATTTTTTTTAATACACTGTAATAAAACATGTTAAATAATATTATATTTTCATTACGGGGGCTGCCGCCCCCGAACCTCCGCTAACTCAATTATTGAAGCTAGGTTTTGAATCCAACACTAAAATGAAAAGAATGGTATAAGAATTCGGATACCTAATTCATTAAAAAAATGAATAAGTTTCTAATTTTTTTAATACACTGTAATAAAACATGTTAAATAATTCTATATTTTCATTAAGGGGGCTGCCGCCCCCGAACCCCCGCCCCGAACCCCCGCTAACTCAATTATTGAAGCTAGATTTTGAATCCAACACTAAAATGAAAAGAATGGTATAAGAATTCGGATACCTAATTCATTAAAAAAGTTAATAAGTTTCTAATTTTTTTAATACACTGTAATAAAACATGTTAAATAATATTATATTTTCATTAAGGGGGCTGCCGCCCCCGAACCCCCGCTAACTCAATTATTGAAACTAGATTTTGAA
Source organism: Dolichopus griseipennis (assembly GCA_963082915.1). NCBI lineage: Eukaryota > Metazoa > Arthropoda > Insecta > Diptera > Dolichopodidae > Dolichopus > Dolichopus griseipennis. Next base: position 9,968 of record CAUJBZ010000362.1, on the reverse strand, counting down.
TCTAACACTATAATGAAAAGAATGGTATGAGAATTCGGCATAGCTTTCATACAAAAAATAATCAACCCTAATTAATAAATATAAATATTCTGGAAAAGGGGGCAATCCTGCTTTTGAATCCAACTCCAAAATCCCTCCTAATTGAGAATCCCACATATACACATATATAAATATTCTGGAAAAAGTGTAAAACCCTGCTTTTGAAACCAACTCTAAAACTCCTTCCTAACTATTTAAATAAAAAAGTTTGGAAAATTAAATTGCTTCTATTTTCACAAATAAAATTACTTCTGATTTTGTAGCCTAAGGGCCTTTCTAATTATATTTTTACATACATATTTAAATAAAAAAAATTTTAAAACTTTGAGGTTGTCACCTCCAAAATCCCTCAAAACAAATTGTCAGAACCAAACTCAATATTGTATCCAAACCTAAAATGCATTCTTACATTTTTAAATTTGCCAAAAAGGCAAAATAAATTTATGACAAATAAAGTATGAAAATGTATTTTTTAATAAAATTGTTGCGTCATTTTTGCATTTATGTTCTCTGGTGGGGCTATTTGTCAACATATGCCATACTTTTTATATACCGTTGGAAAGAGTTTTAAGAGACCTTTCTAATGGTATAATAATAATACAGGGTGTTTTTGAAAATTTCACAGTTATAGTAGTTTTTTTGAAAGTTTGATTTGTTTTTTTTTTTTTTTAATTTTCACTTTAAATTGCAATATCTTAAAAACGGTAGCACCGATTCAGATGAAACCAGATTTATATGAAAGGCAATATCATGTTCTACAATATTATATGATGTTGGTTCTAGTTTATGGTCTTACAGGAAAAATATAGCATTTTAATTAAAATGCTACAAAATCTTAGGAAATTTTTGTAATGCATTTTTCGACCACTAGATGGCGCCATCGCCACTAATAGTATATATATTCGGAAACTTTGAGATATTTAGTACCGTTATGTGATGACGTCATCTTGATAGCTCACAACCCCTTTGCGGAAGTTTTGCCAGTCATTTAACTCATATCCAACAAATGATATATTTGTTTGGGCGTCGGTGTTTAAAAGGAAGGGCTTCGGGTTCAAACCCTAGTCATATCATATCTAATGAGTAAATAACAAAACAAAAGCTAAGTAATTTATAATTTGTATCATAATATAAAATTTAATACCTACCACTCCTGAAAAGAAAAACTGATGACTCACTTGTTATGTTACCACATTATAGTAGGAAATTGTACAAAAATAAATAAATAATAAACGAGGAAGAGTGTGGTACAGTAGACTGTGTCAACTCTGGGATATCCGTAATATTATATAAAATTATTATAAACATTAATTACTTTTGGACAAATTTCAAACATACCAGTTTTTGTTCGAATATAAAATAAGAAGTTGTATGGAAGCTACTCGAACCCACTGCAGTAGACCAACCAAATTTTGCAGTAACTTTGGCCATTACACTAAACTATTTCTGGTAAAATTTCAGACACCCAGCTTCATTAGGTGTAGAGTAATGCTTATATAAAATAAGAAGTTGTATGGCAGCTACTCGAACCCACTGCAGTAGACCAACCAAATTTTGCAGTAACTTTGGCCATTACACTAAACTATTTCTGGTAATATTTCAGACTCCCAGCTTCATTAGGTGTAGAGTAATGCTCATATAAAATAAGAAGTTGTTTGGCAGCTACTCGAACCCACTGCAGTAGACCAACCAAATTTTGCAGAAACTTTGGCCATGAAACTAAACTACTTTTGGCAAATTTTCAGACACACAGCTGTTATAGGTACAGAGTAATACTAATATAAAAAAAGAAGTTGTATGGCAGCTACCCGAACCCATGGACCAAAATGGTTGGATTTAAATAGCGATGACGGCTATTGCAAGAAAACGAATTTGCGAACATTTCAAGATCCTAGCTCCTTTAGTTTGTGAGTTATCGTAGTGACGGACGGACGGACGGACGGACGGACAGATTGACAGACGGACGGACAAACGGACGGACGGACGGACATAGCATAACAAAACCGATTTATTTTTCGATTCTGATCCAATCCATTCACTTTAATCTATATCTACCCCCCTGCTTCTCTGCGTCAAAAACGTAATGGCAAATTTATTATACCCTTCAACTATATAGTCATACGGTTATAAAAATAATTAAAAGGCTTAGTTCTATAAGAAATAGACAATTCAAAATAGTATATAATTCTTAATCTTTCTAAGATTTCATACCAGAAAATTAGTTGATGTTATCATGGGGCAATTGTCTAGCAAGTCATGTCAAATGACGATGATTCATATATAATTATATGAATTAGAATTATTTTTATCCAGTAGTCCAACAGCATATTTCCAGTTTCGTAAAGGGAATTTCGTGTTCGAATAATTGATAATCTCTAGTTTGAAGTTCGAAATATTTTAACTGGAAAATCGTATATACAAATACAAATATATACAAATATATAAATTCGAATGTAAAGTTTCATAAATTATATTATTTCATATTAGATGTTTTACACTTAGAAGTTAACAAAAAATAACAACACCATCGCAATTTAAAACACTGGTAGACTGCAAGTTCAATCATAAAAAAAACATAGTTGCCTATCCAAATTTTTAGACTTATTTTTGAATATTCTCTTTCAAATTGTCATTTGATTTCAATTTTCATATAAACTTTCATTACTATCATTGCTATCGGTAGCGTAGTGGTTAGGACGTCGGCCTTTTAATCGAAGGTTCAAAACCTGGTCGAATCATATCTAAAAAAAAAATATAGTGTATACTATAATAGTTTAATAAGTCCGAATGTCAAGTAGACAGATTAGCTATTGTCTGGTACAAATAAATAAGTAATGACAATTTAAAATTCGATAAATATTTAGAGTAACTTCAATGACATATATTTGTATTCCAATTTGATACATAGTACTAATGAATCTTACATTCGTTTTTCAAATTTGGAAATTCTTTGAATATAAATTTCCTTTCATGATAGAGGCCCAGATATGTCAATTGGAATGTAAAAAATTGTTAATATGATATTGTTATACATATGACTAGGTATTAATTTATAATAAATATTGTATTATATTTTAATATATAATTCTTATAAAATGTTTTATTTCCAGTATCATTTCTCTTATTCCAAAATGTAAACATCAAATCTTGGTTAATAAGTAGTCTGGTATTACAAAATCATATTCTAATTTCTATTTTTCAATAAATAATACTTTTATAAAATAATAACTACTATACGTCATCAGTTTCTTAATTAAATGACATTTTTGACAGTCTCATGAACATTTTTGTCTATAGTCTCAAGACTCAAGAGTCTAACAAATAAAAAGTATCTAATATAGTTGCACAAACAAACTTTATATTAAATAAAATTATAATTTTTAAAATTACAAATCTTTATTTAAATTATATTACTACTTTAATATTCATACTTTTGTTAAATCCATAATATACTTATATAAATTTCCTTTTTTTTTTAATTGTAGGTAAGCTGTGGATTTTCAATTGCATTCAGATATGAATATCTAAAAAACTATATATTAATTGTAAGTTTAAAAGTTATCTATAGCTATAATTGAAAGTTTTTTTCTATTTTTTTAAAGTATTATTAATTTAGCCTTTGAGGCAACATGTTCTTCAAACTTTAAATGGTGAAATGTTTTCCACCCACAAATTAGGAAATCGTCTGTAACCAATCAAGCTACTTTTTTTTTCTAATCCAGACATTTTTCTTTTAATTAACTTTTTTATATATACATGTGTATCTATGTACGAGTATATTGCATTTCTAAACGACTACTGTTATTTTTTTTTTTTTATGTTAAGTTTTTCAATTTTTTCAAGTACTCTAATTTATGTCTGGAACTTATATTCACTTATTCTATTATGGTCTATCTACATTCACATGACCAAAAAATACATTCGGATTCTATATATAGGATTTAAAATATATTAAGAAAAACTTTCTTCCTATTCATTTAAAATTTTGCATTATTTTTTTATTCTTTTGTTTTTTTTTTTGAATTTTAAAAAGTTTTCCAATTAACCAGATAACTTTGGTCGTATAATATTCAACTCAACTCTTTTCAATGAATTCAAATTAAGAGTTATTTCGAGTTATAATAAATAAAACGTTTCACATCATTTTAATTGAATTTAATTTTGGTGTGTCTGTAAAATTTAATATAGCCTCAACAGATAACTAACTCTTATGTTAATTAAATCTTAAGTGAAATTAAAAATAAAAAAAAAAAAAATAAGAAATGAAAAAATTAAAAATTTATTTTCCGAAAATAGAAAATAGTTATTTGTAGAGAAATAACTTTACATTAAATTAAAAATAACTGTTGATAGGATACAACTAAATGAATACAGAATTGTATATGAAAATGTCTTGTAGAAAACAAGTTTATGTATATTTGAGGAACCAAGGATAATTGATTTGTTTGACTAAGAAAACGGTCTAACTTTGGAAAAAGTATATAAGGAGGTATGAAATATGGCCCTGAGAAATAAGACCTCGAGGGTGTTATTTTTTAGAGCAATTGAATTCTTTCAATTTAATTTTCAACTTCTTCGAATACGAATCCGAAATTTAAATTCGAAAATTAGGAAGAATCTTATTTCATATCTCCGGGCTATAAAATTGAAGTTTGAAATTTGATCCAAAGTGAATTTCCATGTTAAGTTAAAGTCCTAAATAATGAAGAAATGACAAAGTGAATTTTTATTAGATATCAAATCAGAACTTCTACGCTTATAGACTACTAGCTGTTGGCCCGTCACAGAATGCCGGAAGGTCAATTGAAAGAAGAACTTTTTCTAATTAAGAACTATTTCTAATTTTATTATGTACATTATGTTAAAAGTATGTTAAATAAAATTGCAAAAGTTACATTTTGTATAACGCATATTATGCTTCGATTCTAATAATAATAGTAATAGATACACAAAAAATAAATAAAACTCATATAATTTCGAATAATTTAGGTAGTCTAGTTTTTGTATGTTTCGTATTTTATAAAATGTTCGGGTCGTTAGTTCAAATCCCTTTTTAATTTCAATTAATATTTTTTTTTTATTTAAGTACGCACTTGTTTAAATTAAATAAATTAATAAAAGATTCTAAATTTTTTTAAAGGTTTATTTTGTTTCAATAATGATCTATTTCTTTATCTATTAATGTTCTCTATATATATTTTTAAAAAATGTTGTTATACATTCTATATTGTTTCTTTTGTTTAGATTCAAATCAAAATACTTGTTTGAAGGCTAACGTTCTATAATGTACCTACTCAACATGCTAAATAATGTATCTATTTATATGTACATAAAATTGTATTAAATAAATGTTGATTTTTGAATTGAGTTTTGCATTATCAAATGCAAATTATAAATTTTATTTGAAATTTTTTTAATATAAATAACCTAAGTTTAAATAAAATTTGTTTTGTTTGGTTTCTATGGTGAATTGAACTCAGGTATTGTATACCCGAATGCTTCCCAACCGTTAGTCGTTACATAATTTTTTTCCATTTTTAACTTTTTTTAAATAAATAAATAATTAAAAGATTATGAATGTGATTTTTAAAACTGAAATTATTCATAAACTCATAAATAAATTTTATTTCAAAAAAAATTTTTTTTTTTTATTAAAAATAAATAAAATATTTTTTGGCCTGCTTATAATAATTTATGATATTTTATTTTCTAAAATAAAACACATCCAACAAAACATTAATATTTAATTTTTTTGTAATTGAACACATCAAACAAAACACATTTAATTGAATGCGTTTGTTACACCTCATTCTAGACAAATATATTAATAATAATAATAATAATAATAATAATAATAATTATATAATTAACGAAAATTTTTTAAACTACTAATACCTACATTTGATAAACTAATTAAAAGATAGATTTTTAAAATTAAATTGTAAATGTTGTCAAAAAGTATAAAGATAAAAACAAACAAGAACTCTTTAACACATCAATCAATGCCTGCGTATAAAGAATTTATAAAATCCGACAATAATTGATCAAACATGTAACTCGTGTTATAAATGTTTCCAATTATTATTCTGTTTTAAAAAAAGAACTTCGGTACTGCTAAAAAGTTTATATAGTTACGAGTACTCAAAATAACAAAGTGGAACGTTGTCTTTTTTTTTTTAAATAAAAAAAATTGAAATATCAAATTCTTATTGAGAAAGTAGAATAAAAATTGTTTTGACATTTTCTACATTGTTAACTTAAAATTAAAAATAGATCTGAAACAGATGCATGTAAGTAATATTTTTAACTTATCAGACTGTCTATAAGTTCCACGTCATTCTGAAAAAAAAAAAATTATTCTTAGAAATAAAATTGTATTTTTTAAAAATTTTTAAGTAAAAATAAATTTGTTATGGTCTAGCGGAGATTGAAGTTTAAATTATTTTCTAACTAAAATTTGTATTTTTTTTTAACATGCAACTGCGTTCAACCGTCAGGTTAACACGTCAATCTGTATCAAAGTGCATTTTGAAATTAGAAAGAATGGAGTCAAAAAAATTATAGTGTTATAAGCAATATTAATTAATTATATTGTAATTATTTTATTTTTATCAATTGTTAATGAATCTGTGAGTTATATTATTCAATTCAATTATAAATCTGTGACTTGTACTATTCAATTCAATTATTTCCTTATAAATTGTATTTGTTTATGAATTTGGCTGGGTTGTACAGTTGATTAAATTGACGAACTTTCATTCGTAAGGTCGGAGTTTGCATCTCTGTAATTGTAAGAAAACTCGACTCGACTCAGCTACCATTCACATTCGCCAATGGGTTCAAATAAATTCCTTAACCAAAAATTAATAACGCTCAAAAATAAATAAAAAATTAATTCCTTAACCAAAAATTAATAACGCAAAACGCAAAATTATTGGAAGTATAATTTTTCGAATGACACTTGAAAATAATTTAAAATTAGTTCATGTTTTACAAATTTACCGAAATTTATTCATTTTTCATTGAAATTCACACAATTAACATTTGAAAGTTAACAACTCTATTCCAAATTCAAAAAGGAACAATGAATACCAATAGAAAATTTATTGAATCGATTATTAGTATTGCTTACAAACGTTATCACAAAATCGTATTGTAAATTATTATATTACAATTTTTTATTTTTTATTTTTTTATTTTATAGCAATAACTGACATGAAAAGCCTACGTACAATTTCAATTTTATTATTTGAACTTTATATATATGTGTTAATACACCGGATAACTAAATTTACTTTGATTTTCCAATCATATTGACAATTAGAGTTTAAAATTCTAAAACGGAATAAAACAGAATAAAAATTTTGCCCCCAATATTTTCCTTATTGCAAAAAAAAAATATATTTTTGTCTCTTGTTTCTTTATAAAAAATATTTCCTTTCTATTTCTCTTGTTTTTTTTCGCTTTTTTCAGACAGTTAAAATTTTAAATCAATTTTGACATCTCAAAATACATATAAACATTTATTTGTAGTATCATGATTGTCTATTCTATGCCAATCGAATCTGTTAACATTCGATTTAAATTTAAATCTATACAACACTATATACAGTTACGTACTTATTTTTATTATTCTGATATTTGGAATAAAGAATAAAAGTCTTTGTTGAAGTTTAAAATAAAATCTAAAATAACTTTATATATTGAGAAATATTTAGAAATATTTTAAACTGATTGATTCGATTGAAAATCAACAACTGTGAAAATAAAAAAAAAAAATTAATAAAAATGTCTTTGCAAAAAAAACAAAATAGAAAGTTGAAAGTTAATTACTTGTCAAATATTTTTTTTTAGTAAATATGTCTAAACGAATGACGTTTTTTAAAAGAATTGTAAGTTACGTAAATAAGTTGTATATTTTGTAATACAATTTTGGATAAATTATTATTATTTATTAATTATTAATTTTATTAAAAGCATAATGGAAGTTGTTGAACTTTTTTAAACTTAGTTTAGCAATTTATTGTTCCTTTTATGAGTATGACCAGCTGTCGTTCAATAAAAAATTTAAATTGTTAAACTTTTAATAATTAATGTGATATATGTGATAACAATTTTTCATTTTTAAATCCATTTTATTTAATATTTTGAAATTGAATTTTAATTATTTTTATTCTTTATTAATATTTAAATAAATTAAATACTAACTCTTTTTTATAAATATTTATATATACATTATAAAACGAGGAAGAGTGTAGTAGAGTAGACTGTGTGACCGTAATATAAACATTATATCATCCAGTTAATTACTTTTGGGCAAAATTGCAAACATTCAGCTTTATTATTTATAAAGTAATGCTAATTTGAAATGTGAAGTTTTATATCAACTGCTCGAACTCACTGCAGTAGACCAACCAAATTTTGCAGACTTTGGCCGTAAAACTAACTCATATAAAAAAAATAAGTTGTATGGCAGGTACTTGAACCCGTATACCAAAATGACTGGCTATAGCGATGACGGCTATCGCAAAAAAACTAATTTGTGTAATTTTCAAAATTCGCTCCTTTATTTTTTGATGGAGGGACGGTTAAACATAGCTAAATCGATTTACTTTTCGATTCTGATCCGATTCTTGTCCGAACACTATTTTTATGAAACTGTCTTTATAATCAATCACATTTTCCCAGTAATATTCTACTATTACGTCTATATGGTTGGTGCTCATTAATGATAAGTATAAGAACATGGTTATGTTCTTAAATTTATCCATTTTTAACAAATTTTTCAAAATATTTAAAAAAATTTTCCTGTATAGTTTCATTCTGTCCATTCGTTTGTCCATCCCGTTTTTCACTACCATTAACTAAAACATGTCAACAACGGATAATTCATGCAAAAAAAATCATTTAATGTTAAATTTTTTTTCAGCAGCTACAGTAGTTACATAGCTACAGCCTCTCAAAGTCGGAAAAAGCTCTGAGGTATATTTTCAATCTGAAAGCTAAAAATCGATGTGCCACTTAGTTTCATCTTTTAAAATATAAAGAAATGAAATGAGAAAAGTTAATGCCAAACATGTTAAGCACAAACATTGTGAATCGAAGCAATTTCATTTTTCATTTCGTTAATACTACAACAGTTGTATTGTAGCTAACGTTGTAGCTCGTAATAGAAAAAAAATTTTTTTTTTGTTTCCTCCTTTTATAATGACAAATTTGCAACAAAATTTCATAATCTATTGATTCTTGATCGGGGAACAGTCAAACTTTTTCATAATTTTCTTGTTGTATTTAGGTTCTACTAAAAATTCGACGATTTAAATTATGTCGGTACGGTTACCAAGAACCAAGAAACGGGAAAGCATCTTTTAATTTTTGGGTTTCCAAAAAATCAATCGTAAGGAACTTTATTTTAACGGGAACTTTATTTATTGAATTTTGTGATTAAAGTTCCAGAAAGAAAGTTATAAAAATTTACTTCGGATAAAGTTAAAGAATGATATTTTAAGCAATATTGAAATAAATATCTTTCCGGGACTTTTTGTTTTTATTTCGTTTCTTTCCGCACTCCTGTTTCTGATAAGTTAACTTAGTTTTCATTTTTAAATTTATTTGGTTATTGCATACTTACAGGATTAATCTATATATTTTTATACCCCTTTAATTATTTTAATTCAGTCAAACTCATTTACACATACATACATATATTAAACATTGAATACACATTTTATAAATTAATCTATTTATAATTTACTTAAGATAAATAAATTTATTTTACATTAAGTAATTCTCCTTCTTTAATCCAAAAGTACCCAAAAGTAAAACTTTAATAATTTTATTTATTTCAGTTTTATTGGTTTTCGTTTTTTTTCATTTTTTTATTAATGTTATAGTTGCCTTCCGGTTTGCAGTTAAATATACTACAGAAT
>CAUJBZ010000359.1:0-22508 GCA_963082915.1 Dolichopus griseipennis | reverse complement strand
CGTGATCACTACTACAATTTCAAAAAAAACATGTAACCCAAATTTCGTTTTTTAAATTATGGTCTTGCTAAACTTTAAAGTCAATTTTAAGGCACTTAGAAGCATTTTAGAGCGATTTTATATTTAATAAAGTTTTTCTAATTTTTGTCATGGAATTCTTTAAACTCAATTTTAAGCCACTTAGAAGCGTCTTAGAGCGATTCTAGCTTTAATTCGTGATCACTACTAAAATTTCAAAGAAAACATGTAACCCAAATTTCGTTTTTTAAATTATGGTCTTGCTAAACTTTAAAGTCAATTTTAAGGCACTTAGAAGCATTTTAGAGCGATTTTAATTTTAATTAAGTTTTTATAATTTTTGTCATGGAATTCTTTAAACTCAATTTTAAGGCACTTAGAAGCGTCTTAGAGCGATTCTAGCTTTAATTCGTGATCACTACTAAAATTTCCATGCAACCCAAATTTCGTTTTTTAAATTATGGTCTTGCTAAACTTTAAAGTAAGTTTTAAGGCACTTAGAAGCATTTTAGAGCGATTTTATATTTAAGTATTTATAATTTTTGTCATGGAATTCTTTAAACTCAATTTTATGGCACTTAGAAGCGTCTTAGAGCGATTCTAGCTTTAATTCGTGATCATTACTAAAATTTCCATGTAACCCAAATTTCGTTTTTTAAATTATGGTCTTGCTAAACTTTAAAGTCAATTTTAAGGCACTTAGAGGAATTTTAGAGCGATTTTATATTTAATAAAGTTTTTATAATTTTTGTCATGGAATTCTTTAAACTCAATTTTAAGGCACTTAGAAGCGTCTTAGAGCGATTCTAGCTTTAATTCGTGATCACTACTAAAATTTCCATGTAACCCAAATTTCGTTTTTTAAATAATTGTATTGCTAAACTTTAAAGTAAGTTTTAAGGCACTTAGAAGCATTTTAGAGCGATTTTATATTTAATTAAGTTTTTATAATTTTTGTCATGGAATTCTTTAAACTCAATTTTAAGGCACTTAGAAGCGTCTTAGAGCGATTCTAGCTTTAATTCGTGATCACTACTAAAATTTCAAAAAAAACATGTAACCCAAATTTCGTTTTTTAAATTATGGTTTTGCTAAACTTTAAAGTCAATTTTAAGGCACTTAGAAGCATTTTAGAGCGATTCTAGCTTTAATTCGTGATCATTACTAAAATTTCCATGTTACCCAAATTTCGTTTTTTAAATTATGGTCTTGCTAAACTTTAAAGTCAATTTTAAGGCACTTAGAAGCATTTTAGAGCGATTCTAGCTTTAATTCGTGATCATTACTAAAATTTCCATGTAACCCAAATTTTGTTTTTTAAATTATGGTCTTGCTAAACTTAAAAGTCAATTTTAAGGCACTTAGAAGCATTTTAGAGCGATTCTAGCTTTAATTCGTGATCATTACTAAAATTTCCATGTTACCCAAATTTCGTTTTTTAAATTATGGTCTTGCTAAACTTTAAAGTCAATTTTAAGGCACTTAGAAGCATTTTAGAGCGATTCTAGCTTTAATTCGTGATCATTACTAAAATTTCCATGTAACCCAAATTTTGTTTTTTAAATTATGGTCTTGCTAAACTTTAAAGTCAATTTTAAGGCACTTAGAAGCATTTTAGAGCGATTTTATATTTAATAAAGTTTTTCTAATTTTTGTCATGGAATTCTTTAAACTCAATTTTAAGGCACTTAGAAGCGTCTTAGAGCGATTCTAGCTTTAATTCGTGATCACTACTAAAATTTCAAAAAAAACATGTAACCCAAATTTCGTTTTTTAAATTATGGTTTTGCTAAACTTTAAAGTCAATTTTAAGGCACTTAGAAGCATTTTAGAGCGATTCTAGCTTTAATTCGTGATCACTACTAAAATTTCCATGTAACCCAAATTTTGTTTTTAAAATTATGGTCTTGCTAAACTTTAAAGTCAATTTTAAGGCACTTAGAAGCATTTTAGAGCGATTTTATTTTTAATTAAGTTTTTATAATTTTTGTCATGGAAATCTTTAAACTCAATTTTAAGTCTTAGAGCGATTCTAGCTTTAATTCGTGATCACTACTAAAATTTCCATGTAACCCAAATTTTGTTTTTTAAATTATGGTCTTGCTAAACTTTAAAGTCAATTTTAAGGCACTTAGAAGCATTTTAGAGCGATTTTATATTTAATTAAGTTTTTATAATTTTTGTCATGGAATTCTTTAAACTCAATTTTAAGGCACTTAGAAGCGTCTTAGAGCGATTCTAGCTTTAATTCGTGATCACTACTAAAATTTCAAAAAAAACATGTAACCCAAATTTCGTTTTTTAAATTATGGTCTTGCTAAACTTTAAAGTAAGTTTTAAGGCACTTAGAAGCATTTTAGAGCGATTTTATATTTAATTAAGTATTTATAATTTTTGTCATGGAATTCTTTAAACTCAATTTTAAGGCACTTAGAAGCGTCTTAGAGCGATCCCAGCTTTAATTCGTGATCATTACTAAAATTTCCATGTAACCCAAATTTCGTTTTTTAAATTATGGTCTTGCTAAACTTTAAAGTAAGTTTTAAGGCACTTAGAAGCATTTTAGAGCGACTTTATATTTAATTAAGTATTTATAATTTTTGTCATGGAATTCTTTAAACTCAATTTTAAGGCACTTAGAAGCGTCTTAGAGCGATTCTAGCTTTAATTCGTGATCATTACTAAAATTTCCATGTAACCCAAATTTCGTTTTTTAAATTATGGTCTTGCTAAACTTTAAAGTAAGTTTTAAGGCACTTAGAAGCATTTTAGAGCGATTTTATATTTAATTAAGTTTTTATAATTTTTGTCATGGAATTCTTTAAACTCAATTTTAAGGCACTTAGAAGCGTCTTAGAGCGATTCTAGCTTTAATTCGTGATCACTACTAAAATTTCCATGTAACCCAAATTTTGATTTTTAAATTATGGTCTTGCTAAACTTTAAAGTCAATTTTAAGGCACTTAGAAGCATTTTAGAGCGATTCTAGCTTTAATTCGTGATCATTACTAAAATTTCCATGTAACCCAAATTTTGTTTGTTAAATTATGGTCTTGCTAAACTTTAAAGTCAATTTTAAGGCACTTAGAAGCATTTTAGAGCGATTCTAGCTTTAATTCGTGATCATTACTAAAATTTCCATGTAACCCAAATTTCGTTTTTTAAATTATGGTCTTGCTAAACTTTAAAGTAAGTTTTAAGGCACTTAGAAGCATTTTAGAGCGATTTTATATTTAATTAAGTTTTTATAATTTTTGTCATGGAAATCTTTAAACTCAATTTTAAGTCACTTAGAAGCGTCTTAGAGCGATTCTAGCTTTAATTCGTGATCATTACTAAAATTTCCATGTAACCCAAATTTTGTTTTTTAAATTATGGTCTTGCTAAACTTTAAAGTCAATTTTAAGGCACTTAGAAGCATTTTAGAGCGATTTTATATTTAATAAAGTTTTTCTAATTTTTGTCATGGAATTCTTTAAACTCAATTTTAAGGCACTTAGAAGCGTCTTAGAGCGATTCTAGCTTTAATTCCTGATCATTACTAAAATTTCCATGTTACCCAAATTTCATTTTTTAAATTATGGTCTTGCTAAACTTTAAAGTCAATTTTAAGGCACTTAGAAGCATTTTAGAGCGATTTTATATTTAATTAAGTATTTATAATTTTTGTCATGGAATTCTTTAAACTCAATTTTAAGGCACTTAGAAGCGTCTTAGAGCGATTCTAGCTTTAATTCGTGATCACTACTAAAATTTCAAAAAAAACATGTAACCCAAATTTCGTTTTTTAAATTATGGTCTTGCTAAACTTTAAAGTAAGTTTTAAGGCACTTAGAAGCATTTTAGAGCGATTTTATATTTAATTAAGTATTTATAATTTTTGTCATGGAATTCTTTAAACTTAATTTTAAGGCACTTAGAAGCGTCTTAGAGCGATTCTAGCTTTAATTCGTGATCATTACTAAAATTTCCATGTAACCCAAATTTCGTTTTTTAAATTATGGTCTTGCTAAACTTTAAAGTCAATTTTAAGGCACTTAGAAGAATTTTAGAGCGATTTTATATTTAATAAAGTTTTTATAATTTTTGTCATGGAATTCTTTAAACTCAATTTTAAGGCACTTAGAAGCGTCTTAGAGCGATTCTAGCTTTAATTCGTGATCACTACTAAAATTTCCATGTAACCCAAATTTCGTTTTTTAAATAATGGTCTTGCTAAACTTTAAAGTAAGTTTTAAGGCACTTAGAAGCATTTTCGAGCGATTTTATATTTAATTAAGTTTTTATAATTTTTGTCATGGAATTCTTTAAACTCAATTTTAAGGCACTTAGAAGCGTCTTAGAGCGATTCTAGCTTTAATTCGTGATCATTACTAAAATTTCCATGTTACCCAAATTTCCATGTAACCCAAATTTCGTTTTTTAAATTATGGTCTTGCTAAACTTTAAAGTCAATTTTAAGGCACTTAGAAGCATTTTAGAGCGATTTTATATTTAATTAAGTTTTTATAATTTTTGTCATGGAATTCTTTAAACTCAATTTTAAGGCACTTAGAAGCGTCTTAGAGCGATTCTAGCTTTAATTCGTGATCATTACTAAAATTTCCATGTAACCCAAATTTCGTTTTTTAAATTATGGTCTTGCTAAACTTTAAAGTCAATTTTAAGGCACTTAGAAGAATTTTAGAGCGATTTTATATTTAATAAAGTTTTTATAATTTTTGTCATGGAATTCTTTAAACTCAATTTTAAGGCACTTAGAAGCGTCTTAGAGCGATTCTAGCTTTAATTCGTGATCACTACTAAAATTTCCATGTAACCCAAATTTTGATTTTTAAATTATGGTCTTGCTAAACTTTAAAGTCAATTTTAAGGCACTTAGAAGCATTTTAGAGCGATTCTAGCTTTAATTCGTGATCATTACTAAAATTTCCATGTAACCCAAATTTTGTTTGTTAAATTATGGTCTTGCTAAACTTTAAAGTCAATTTTAAGGCACTTAGAAGCATTTTAGAGCGATTCTAGCTTTAATTCGTGATCATTACTAAAATTTCCATGTAACCCAAATTTCGTTTTTTAAATTATGGTCTTGCTAAACTTTAAAGTAAGTTTTAAGGCACTTAGAAGCATTTTAGAGCGATTTTATATTTGATTAAGTTTTTATAATTTTTGTCATGGAAATCTTTAAACTCAATTTTAAGTCACTTAGAAGCGTCTTAGAGCGATTCTAGCTTTAATTCGTGATCATTACTAAAATTTCCATGTAACCCAAATTTTGTTTGTTAAATTATGGTCTTGCTAAACTTTAAAGTCAATTTTAAGGCACTTAGAAGCATTTTAGAGCGATTCTAGCTTTAATTCGTGATCATTACTAAAATTTCCATGTAACCCAAATTTCGTTTTTTAAATTATGGTCTTGCTAAACTTTAAAGTAAGTTTTAAGGCACTTAGAAGCATTTTAGAGCGATTTTATATTTAATTAAGTTTTTATAATTTTTGTCATGGAAATCTTTAAACTCAATTTTAAGTCACTTAGAAGCGTCTTAGAGCGATTCTAGCTTTAATTCGTGATCATTACTAAAATTTCCATGTAACCCAAATTTTGTTTTTTAAATTATGGTCTTGCTAAACTTTAAAGTCAATTTTAAGGCACTTAGAAGCATTTTAGAGCGATTTTATATTTAATAAAGTTTTTCTAATTTTTGTCATGGAATTCTTTAAACTCAATTTTAAGGCACTTAGAAGCGTCTTAGAGCGATTCTAGCTTTAATTCCTGATCATTACTAAAATTTCCATGTTACCCAAATTTCATTTTTTAAATTATGGTCTTGCTAAACTTTAAAGTCAATTTTAAGGCACTTAGAAGCATTTTAGAGCGATTTTATATTTAATTAAGTTTTTATAATTTTTGTCATGGAATTCTTTAAACTCAATTTTAAGGCACTTAGAAGCGTCTTAGAGCGATTCTAGCTTTAATTCGTGATCACTACTAAAATTTCAAAAAAAACATGTAACCCAAATTTCGTTTTTTAAATTATGGTCTTGCTAAACTTTAAAGTAAGTTTTAAGGCACTTAGAAGCATTTTAGAGCGATTTTATATTTAATTAAGTATTTATAATTTTTGTCATGGAATTCTTTAAACTCAATTTTAAGGCACTTAGAAGCGTCTTAGAGCGATTCTAGCTTTAATTCGTGATCATTACTAAAATTTCCATGTAACCCAAATTTCGTTTTTTAAATTATGGTCTTGCTAAACTTTAAAGTCAATTTTAAGGCACTTAGAAGAATTTTAGAGCGATTTTATATTTAATAAAGTTTTTATAATTTTTGTCATGGAATTCTTTAAACTCAATTTTAAGGCACTTAGAAGCGTCTTAGAGCGATTCTAGCTTTAATTCGTGATCACTACTAAAATTTCCATGTAACCCAAATTTCGTTTTTTAAATAATGGTCTTGCTAAACTTTAAAGTAAGTTTTAAGGCACTTAGAAGCATTTTCGAGCGATTTTATATTTAATTAAGTTTTTATAATTTTTGTCATGGAATTCTTTAAACTCAATTTTAAGGCACTTAGAACCGTCTTAGAGCGATTCTAGCTTTAATTCGTGATCATTACTAAAATTTCCATGTTACCCAAATTTCCATGTAACCCAAATTTCGTTTTTTAAATTATGGTCTTGCTAAACTTTAAAGTCAATTTTAAGGCACTTAGAAGCATTTTAGAGCGATATTATATTTAATAAAGTTTTTCTAATTTTTGTCATGGAATTCTTTAAACTCAATTTTAAGGCACTTAGAAGCGTCTTAGAGCGATTCTAGCTTTAATTCGTGATCACTACTAAAATTTCCATGTAACCCAAATTTTGTTTTTTAAATTATGGTCTTGCTAAACTTTAAAGTTAATTTTAAGGCACTTAGAAACATTTTAGAGCGATTCTAGCTTTAATTCGTGATCATTACTAAAATTTCCATGTAACCCAAATTTTGTTTTTTAAATTATGGTCTTGCTAAACTTTAAAGTCAATTTTAAGGCACTTAGAAGCATTTTAGAGCGATTCTATCTTTAATTCGTGATCATTACTAAAATTTCCATGTTACCCAAATTTCCATGTAACCCAAATTTCGTTTTTTAAATTATGGTCTTGCTAAACTTTAAAGTCAATTTTAAGGCACTTAGAAGCATTTTAGAGCGATTTTATATTTAATTAAGTTTTTATAATTTTTGTCATGGAATTCTTTAAACTCAATTTTAAGGCACTTAGAAGCTTCTTAGAGCGATTCTAGCTTTAATTCGTGATCACTACTAAATATTCCATGTAACCCAAATTTTGTTTTTTAAATTATGGTTTTGCTGAACTTTAAAGTCAACTTTAAGGCACTTAGAAGCGTCTTAGAGCGATTCTAGCTTTAATTCGTGATCACTACTAAAATTTCCATGTAACCCAAATTTCGTTTTTTAAATTATGGTCTTGCTAAACTTTAAAGTAAGTTTTAAGGCACTTAGAAGCATTTTAGAGCGATTTTATATTTAAGTATTTATAATTTTTGTCATGGAATTCTTTAAACTCAATTTTATGGCACTTAGAAGCGTCTTAGAGCGATTCTAGCTTTAATTCGTGATCATTACTAAAATTTCAAAAAAAACATGTAACCCAAATTTCGTTTTTTAAATTATGGTCTTGCTAAACTTTAAAGTCAATTTTAAGGCACTTAGAAGAATTTTAGAGCGATTTTATATTTAATAAAGTTTTTATAATTTTTGTCATGGAATTCTTTAAACTCAATTTTAAGGCACTTAGAAGCGTCTTAGAGCGATTCTAGCTTTAATTCGTGATCACTACTAAAATTTCCATGTAACCCAAATTTCGTTTTTTAAATAATGGTCTTGCTAAACTTTAAAGTAAGTTTTAAGGCACTTAGAAGCATTTTAGAGCGATTTTATATTTAATTAAGTTTTTATAATTTTTGTCATGGAATTCTTTAAACTCAATTTTAAGGCACTTAGAAGCGTCTTAGAGCGATTCTAGCTTTAATTTGTGATCACTACTAAAATTTCCATGTAACCCAAATTTTGTTTTTTAAATTATGGTCTTGCTAAACTTTAAAGTCAATTTTAAGGCACTTAGAAGCATTTTAGAGCGATTCTAGCTTTAATTCGTGATCATTACTAAAATTTCTATGTAACCCAAATTTCGTTTTTTAAATTATGGTCTTGCTAAACTTTAAAGTCAATTTTAAGGCACTTAGAAGCATTTTAGAGCGATTTTATATTTAATTAAGTTTTTATAATTTTTGTCATGGAATTCTTTAAACTCAATTTTAAGGCACTTAGAAGCGTCTTAGAGCGATTCTAGCTTTAATTCGTGATCATTACTAAAATTTCCATGTTACCCAAATTTTGTTTTTTAAATTATGGTCTTGCTAAACTTTAAAGTCAATTTTAAGGCACTTAGAAGCATTTTAGAGCGATTTTATATTTAATTAAGTTTTTATAATTTTTGTCATGGAATTCTTTAAACTCAATTTTAAGGCACTTAGAAGCGTCTTAGAGCGATTCTAGCTTTAATTCGTGATCACTACTAAAATTTCCATGTAACCCAAATTTTGTTTTTTAAATTATGGTCTTGCTAAACTTTAAAGTCAATTTTAAGGCACTTAGAAGCATTTTAGAGCGATTCTATCTTTAATTCGTGATCATTACTAAAATTTCCTTGTTACCCAAATTTCCATGTAACCCAAATTTCGTTTTTTAAATTATGGTCTTGCTAAACTTTAAAGTCAATTTTAAGGCACTTAGAAGCATTTTAGAGCGATTTTATATTTAATAAAGTTTTTATAATTTTTGTCATGGAATTCTTTAAACTCAATTTTAAGGCACTTAGAAGCTTCTTAGAGCGATTCTAGCTTTAATTCGTGATCACTACTAAATATTCCATGTAACCCAAATTTTGTTTTTTAAATTATGATTTTGCTGAACTTTAAAGTCAATTTTAAGGCACTTAGAAGCATTTTAGAGCGATTCTAGCTTTAATTCGTGATCATTACTAAAATTTCCATGTAACCCAAATTTCGTTTTTTAAATAATGGTCTTGCTAAACTTTAAAGTAAGTTTTAAGGCACTTAGAAGCATTTTAGAGCGATTTTATATTTAATTAAGTTTTTATAATTTTTGTCATGGAATTCTTTAAACTCAATTTTAAGGCACTTAGAAGCGTCTTAGAGCGATTCTAGCTTTAATTCGTGATCACTACTAAAATTTCCATGTAACCCAAATTTTGTTTTTTAAATTATGGTCTTGCTAAACTTTAAAGTCAATTTTAAGGCACTTAGAAGCATTTTAGAGCGATTCTAGCTTTAATTCGTGATCATTACTAAAATTTCCATGTAACCCAAATTTTGTTTTTTAAATTATGGTCTTGCTAAACTTTAAAGTCAATTTTAAGGCACTTAGAAGCATTTTAGAGCGATTTTATATTTAATTAAGTTTTTATAATTTTTGTCATGGAATTCTTTAAACTCAATTTTAAAGCACTTAGAAGCGTCTTAGAGCGATTCTAGCTTTAATTCGTGATCATTACTAAAATTTCTATGTAACCCAAATTTCGTTTTTTAAATTATGGTCTTGCTAAACTTTAAAGTCAATTTTAAGGCACTTAGAAGCATTTTAGAGCGATTTTATATTTAATTAAGTTTTTATAATTTTTATCATGGAATTCTTTAAACTCAATTTTAAAGCACTTAGAAGCGTCTTAGAGCGATTCTAGCTTTAATTCGTGATCACTACTAAAATTTCCATGTAACCCAAATTTCGTTTTTTAAATTATGGTCTTGCTAAACTTTAAAGTAAGTTTTAAGGCACTTAGAAGCATTTTAGAGCGATTTTATATTTAAGTATTTATAATTTTTGTCATGGAATTCTTTAAACTCAATTTTATGGCACTTAGAAGCGTCTTAGAGCGATTCTAGCTTTAATTCGTGATCATTACTAAAATTTCCATGTAACCCAAATTTCGTTTTTTAAATTATGGTCTTGCTAAACTTTAAAGTCAATTTTAAGGCACTTAGAAGAATTTTAGAGCGATTTTATATTTAATAAAGTTTTTATAATTTTTGTCATGGAATTCTTTAAACTCAATTTTAAGGCACTTAGAAGCGTCTTAGAGCGATTCTAGCTTTAATTCGTGATCACTACTAAAATTTCCATGTAACAAATTCCAAATTTCGTTTTTTAAATAATGGTCTTGCTAAACTTTAAAGTAAGTTCTAAACTTTAAAGTAAGTTTTAAGGCACTTAGAAGCATTTTAGAGCGATTTTATATTTAATTGTTTGTATAATTTTTGTCATGGAATTCTTTAAACTCAATTTTAAGGCACTTAGAAGCGTCTTAGAGCGATTCTAGCTTTAATTTGTGATCACTACTAAAATTTCCATGTAACCCAAATTTTGTTTTTTAAATATGGTCTTGCTAACTTTAAAGTCAATTTTAAGGCACTTAGAAGCATTTTAGAGCGATATTATATTTAATAAAGTTTTTCTAATTTTTGTCATGGAATTCTTTAAACTCAATTAAAGGCACTTAGAAGCATTTTAGAGCGATTCTAGCTTTAATTCGTGATCATTACTAAAATTTCCATGTAACCCAAATTTTGTTTTTTAAATTATGGTCTTGCTAAACTTTAAAGTCAATTTTAAGGCACTTAGAAGCATTTTAGAGCGATATTATATTTAATAAAGTTTTTCTAATTTTTGTCATGGATTCTTTAAACTCAATTTTAAAGCACTTAGAAGCGTCTTAGAGCGATTCTAGCTTTAATTCGTGATCACTACTAAAATTTCCATGTAACCCAAATTTTGTTTTTTAAATTATGGTCTTGCTAAACTTTAAAGTCAATTTTAAGGCACTTAGAAGCATTTTAGAGCGATTCTAGCTTTAATTCGTGATCATTACTAAAATTTCCATGTAACCCAAATTTTGTTTTTTAAATTATGGTCTTGCTAAACTTTAAAGTCAATTTTAAGCACTTAGAAGCATTTTAGAGCGATTTTATATTTAATTAAGTTTTTAGAATTTTTGTCATAGAAATCTTTAAACTCAATTTTAAGGCATTAGAAGCGCCTTAGAGCGATTCTAGCTTTAATCGTGATCACTACTAAAATGTCCATGTAACCCAAATTTGTTTTTTAAATTATGGTCTTGCTAAACTTTAAAGTAATTTTAAGGCACTTAGAAGCATTTTAGAGCGATTCTAGCTTTAATTCGTGATCATTACTAAAATTTCCATGTAACCCAAATTTTGTTTTTTAAATTATGGTCTTGCTAAACTTTAAGTCAATTTAAGGCACTTAGAAGCATTTTAGAGCGATTCTATCTTTAATTCGTGATCATTACTAAAATTTCCATGTTAACCCAAATTTCCATGTAACCCAAATTTCGTTTTTTAAATTATGGTCTTGCTAAACTTTAAAGTCAATTTTAAGGCACTTAGAAGCATTTTAGAGCGATTTTATATTAAATTAAGTTTTTATAATTTTTGTCATGGAATTCTTTAAACTCAATTTTAAAGCACTTAGAAGCGTCTTAGAGCGATTCTAGCTTTAATTCGTCATCATTACTAAAATTTCTATGTAACCCAAATTTCGTTTTTAAATTATGGTCTTGCTAAACTTTAAAGTCAATTTTAAGGCACTTAGAAGCATTTTTAGAGCGATTTTATATGAATTAAGTTTTTTATAATTTTTGTCATGGAATTCTTTAACTCAATTTTAAGGCACTTAGAAGCGTCCTTAGAGCGATTCTAGCTTTAATTCGTGATCACTACTAAAATTTCCATGTACCCAAATTACGTTTTTTAAATTATGGTCTTGCTAAACTTTAAAGTAAGTTTTAAGGCACTTAGAAGCATTTTAGAGCGATTCTAGCTTTAATTCGTGATCATTACTAAAATTTCCATGTAACCCAAATTTTGTTTTTTAAATTATGGTCTTGCTAAACTTTAAAGTCAATTTTAAGGCACTTAGAAGCATTTTAGAGCGATTTTATATTTAATTAAGTTTTTATAATTTTTGTCATGGAATTCTTTAAACTCAATTTTAAAGCACTTAGAAGCGTCTTAGAGCGATTCTAGCTTTAATTCGTCATCATTACTAAAATTTCTATGTAACCCAAATTTCGTTTTTTAAATTATGGTCTTGCTAAACTTTAAAGTCAATTTTAAGGCACTTAGAAGCATTTTAGAGCGATTTTATATTAATTAAGTTTTTATAATTTTTGTCATGGAATTCTTTAAACTCAATTTTAAGGCACTTAGAAGCGTCTTAGAGCGATTCTAGCTTTAATTCGTGATCATTACTAAAATTTTCCATGTTACCCAAATTTTGTTTTTTAAATTATGGTCTTGCTAAACTTTAAAGTCAACTTTAAGGCACTTAGAAGCATTTTAGAGCGATTTTATATTTAATTAAGTTTTTATAATTTTGTCATGGAATTCTTTAAACTCAATTTTAAGGCACTTAGAAGCGTCTTAGAGCGATTCTAGCTTTAATTCGTGATCACTACTAAAATTTCCATGTAACCCAAATTTTGTTTTTTAAATTATGGTCTTGCTAAACTTTAAAGTCAATTTTAAGGCACTTAGAAGCATTTTAGAGCGATTCTATCTTTAATTCGTGATCATTACTAAAATTTCCTTGTTACCCAATTTCCATGTAACCCAAATTTCGTTTTTTAAATTATGGTCTTGCTAAACTTTAAGTCAATTTTAAGGCACTTAGAGCATTTTAGAGCGATTTTATATTTAATAAAGTTTTTATAATTTTTGTCATGGAATTCTTTAAACTCAAATTTAAGGCACTTAGAAGCTTCTTAGAGCGATTCTAGCTTTAATTCGTGATCACTACTAAATATTCCATGTAACCCAAATTTTGTTTTTAAATTATGATTTTGCTGAACTTTAATTCAATTTTAAGGCACTTAGAAGCATTTTAGAGCGATTCTAGCTTTAATTCGTGATCATTACTAAAATTCCATGTAAACCCAAATTTCGTTTTTTAAATAATGGTCCTTGCTAAACTTTAAAGTAAGTTTTAAGGCACTTAGAAGCATTTTAGAGCGATTTTATATTTATTAAGTTTTATAATTTTTGTCATGGAATTCTTTAAACTCAATTTTAAGGCACTTAGAAGCGTCTTAGAGCGATTCTAGCTTTAATTCGTGATCACTACTAAAATTTCCATGTAACCCAAATTTTGTTTTTAAATTATGGTCTTGCTAAACTTTAAAGTCAATTTTAAGGCACTTAGAAGCATTTTAGAGCGATTCTAGCTTTAATTCGTGATCATTACTAAAATTTCCATGTAACCCAAATTTTGTTTTTTAAATTATGGTCTTGCTAAACTTTAAGTCAATTTTAAGGCACTTAGAAGCATTTTAGAGCGATTTTATATTTATTAAGTTTTTATAATTTTTGTCATGGAATTCTTTAAACTCAATTTTAAAGCACTTAGAAGCGTCTTAGAGCGATTCTAGCTTTAATTCGTGATCATACTAAAATTCTATGTAACCCAAATTTCGTTTTTTAAATTATGGTCTTGCTAAACTTTAAAGTCAATTTTAAGGCACTTAGAAGCATTTTAGAGCGATTTTATATTTAATTAAGTTTTTATAATTTTTATCATGGAATTCTTTAAACTCAATTTTAAGGCACTTAGAAGCGTCTTAGAGCGATTCTAGCTTTAATTCGTGATCACTACTAAAATTTCCATGTAACCCAAATTTCGTTTTTTTAAATTATGGTCTTGCTAAACTTTAAAGTAAGTTTTAAGGCACTTAGAAGCATTTTAGAGCGATTTTATATTTAAGTATTTATAATTTTTTGTCATGGAATTCTTTAAACTCAATTTTATGGCACTTAGAAGCGTCTTAGAGCGATTCTAGCTTTAATTCGTGATCATTACTAAAATTTCCATGTAACCCAAATTTCGTTTTTTAAATTATGGTCTTGCTAAACTTTAAAGTCAATTTTAAGGCACTTAGAAGAATTTTAGAGCGATTTTATATTTAATAAAGTTTTTATAATTTTTGTCATGGAATTCTTTAAACTCAATTTTAAGGCACTTAGAAGCGTCTTAGAGCGATTCTAGCTTTAATTCGTGATCACTACTAAAATTTCCATGTAACAAATTCCAAATTTCGTTTTTTAAATAATGGTCTTGCTAAACTTTAAAGTAAGTTTTAAGGCACTTAGAAGCATTTTAGAGCGATTTTATATTTAATTAAGTTTGTATAATTTTTGTCATGGAATTCTTTAAACTCAATTTTAGGCACTTAGAAGCGTCTTAGAGCGATTCTAGCTTTAATTTGTGATCACTACTAAAATTTCCATGTAACCCAAATTTTGTTTTTTAATTATGGTCTTGCTAAACTTAAAGTCAATTTTAAGGCACTTAGAAGCATTTTAGAGCGATATTTATTTTAATAAGGTTTTTCTAATTTTTGTCATGGAATTCTTTAAACTCAATTTTAAGGCACTTAGAAGCATTTAGAGCGATTCTAGCTTTAATTCGTGATCATTACTAAAATTTCCATGTAACCCAAATTTTGTTTTTTAAATTATGGTCTTGCTAAACTTTAAAGTCAATTTTAAGGCACTTAGAAGCATTTTAGAGCGATATTATATTTAATAAAGTTTTTCTAATTTTTGTCATGGAATTCTTTAAACTCAATTTTAAAGCACTTAGAAGCGTCTTAGAGCGATTCTAGCTTTAATTCGTGATCACTACTAAAATTTCCATGTAACCCAAATTTTGTTTTTTAAATTATGGTCTTGCTAAACTTTAAAGTCAATTTTAAGGCACTTAGAAGCATTTTAGAGCGATTCTAGCTTTAATTCGTGATCATTACTAAAATTTCCATGTAACCCAAATTTTGTTTTTTAAATTATGGTCTTGCTAAACTTTAAAGTCAATTTTAAGGCACTTAGAAGCATTTTAGAGCGATTTTATATTTAATTAAGTTTTTAGAATTTTTGTCATAGAAATCTTTAAACTCAATTTAAGGCACTTAGAAGCGCCTTAGAGCGATTCTAGCTTTAATTCGTGATCACTACTAAAATATCCATGTAACCCAAATTTTGTTTTTTAAATTATGGTCTTGCTAAACTTTAAAGTTAATTTTAAGGCACTTAGAAGCATTTTTAGAGCGATTCTAGCTTTAATTCGTGATCATTACTAAAATTTCCATGTAACCCAAATTTTGTTTTTTAAATAATGGTCTTGCTAAACTTTAAGTCAATTTTAAGGCACTTAGAAGCATTTTAGAGCGATTCTATCTTTAATTCGTGATCATTACTAAAATTTCCATGTTACCCAAATTTCCATGTAACCCAAATTTCGTTTTTTAAATTATGGTCTTGCTAAACTTTAAAGTCAATTTTAAGGCACTTAGAAGCATTTTAGAGCGATTTTATATTAAATTAAGTTTTTATAATTTTTGTCATGGAATTCTTTAAACTCAATTTTAAAGCACTTAGAAGCGTCTTAGAGCGATTCTAGCTTTAATTCGTCATCATTACTAAAATTTCTATGTAACCCAAATTTCGTTTTTTAAATTATGGTCTTGCTAAACTTTAAAGTCAATTTTAAGGCACTTAGAAGCATTTTAGAGCGATTTTATATTAAATTAAGTTTTTATAATTTTTGTCATGGAATTCTTTAAACTCAATTTTAAGGCACTTAGAAGCGTCTTAGAGCGATTCTAGCTTTAATTCGTGATCACTACTAAAATTTCCATGTAACCCAAATTACGTTTTTTAAATTATGGTCTTGCTAAACTTTAAAGTAAGTTTTAAGGCACTTAGAAGCATTTTAGAGCGATTCTAGCTTTAATTCGTGATCATTACTAAAATTTCCATGTAACCCAAATTTTGTTTTTTAAATTATGGTCTTGCTAAACTTTAAAGTCAATTTTAAGGCACTTAGAAGCATTTTAGAGCGATTTTATATTTAATTAAGTTTTTATAATTTTTGTCATGGAATTCTTTAAACTCAATTTTAAAGCACTTAGAAGCGTCTTAGAGCGATTCTAGCTTTAATTCGTCATCATTACTAAAATTTCTATGTAACCCAAATTTCGTTTTTTAAATTATGGTCTTGCTAAACTTTAAAGTCAATTTTAAGGCACTTAGAAGCATTTTAGAGCGATTTTATATTTAATTAAGTTTTTATAATTTTTGTCATGGAATTCTTTAAACTCAATTTTAAGGCACTTAGAAGCGTCTTAGAGCGATTCTAGCTTTAATTCGTGATCACTACTAAAATTTCCATGTAACCCAAATTTCGTTTTTTAAATTATGGTCTTGCTAAACTTTAAAGTAAGTTTTAAGGCACTTAGAAGCATTTTAGAGCGATTTTATATTTAAGTATTTATAATTTTTGTCATGGAATTCTTTAAACTCAATTTTATGGCACTTAGAAGCGTCTTAGAGCGATTCTAGCTTTAATTCGTGATCATTACTAAAATTTCCATGTAACCCAAATTTCGTTTTTTAAATTATGGTCTTGCTAAACTTTAAAGTCAATTTTAAGGCACTTAGAAGAATTTTAGAGCGATTTTATATTTAATAAAGTTTTTATAATTTTTGTCATGGAATTCTTTAAACTCAATTTTAAGGCACTTAGAAGCGTCTTAGAGCGATTCTAGCTTTAATTCGTGATCACTACTAAAATTTCCATGTAACCCAAATTTCGTATTTTAAATAATGGTCTTGCTAAACTTTAAAGTAAGTTTTAAGGCACTTAGAAGCATTTTAGAGCGATTTTATATTTAATTAAGTTTTTATAATTTTTGTCATGGAATTCTTTAAACTCAATTTTAAGGCACTTAGAAGCGTCTTAGAGCGATTCTAGCTTTAATTTGTGATCACTACTAAAATTTCCATGTAACCCAAATTTTGTTTTTTAAATTATGGTCTTGCTAAACTTTAAAGTCAATTTTAAGGCACTTAGAAGCATTTTAGAGCGATTCTAGCTTTAATTCGTGATCATTACTAAAATTTCTATGTAACCCAAATTTCGTTTTCTAAATTATGGTCTTGCTAAACTATAAAGTCAATTTTAAGGCACTTAGAAGCATTTTAGAGCGATTTTATATTTAATTAAGTTTTTATAATTTTTGTCATGGAATTCTTTAAACTCAATTTTAAGGCACTTAGAAGCGTCTTAGAGCGATTCTAGCTTTAATTCGTGATCATTACTAAAATTTCCATGTAACCCAAATTTCGTTTTTTAAATTATGGTCTTGCTAAACTTTAAAGTCAATTTTAAGGCACTTAGAAGCATTTAAGAGCGATTTTATATTTAATTAAGTTTTTATAATTTTTGTCATGGAATTCTTTAAACTCAATTTTAAGGCACTTAGAAGCGTCTTAGAGCGATTCTAGCTTTAATTTGTGATCACTACTAAAATTTCCATGTAACCCAAATTTTGTTTTTTAAATTATGGTCTTGCTAAACTTTAAAGTCAATTTTAAGGCACTTAGAAGCATTTTAGAGCGATTCTATCTTTAATTCGTGATCATTACTAAAATTTCCTTGTTACCCAAATTTCCATGTAACCCAAATTTCGTTTTTTAAATTATGGTCTTGCTAAACTTTAAAGTCAATTTTAAGGCACTTAGAAGCATTTTAGAGCGATTCTATCTTTAATTCGTGATCATTACTAAAATTTCCTTGTTACCCAAATTTCCATGTAACCCAAATTTCGTTTTATAAATTATGGTCTTGCTAAACTTTAAAGTCAATTTTAAGGCACTTAGAAGCATTTTAGAGCGATTTTTTATTTAATAAAGTTTTTATAATTTTTGTCATGGAATTCTTTAAACTCAATTTTAAGGCACTTGGAAGCTTCTTAGAGCGATTCTAGCTTTAATTCGTGATCACTACTAAATATTCCATGTAACCCAAATTTTGTTTTTTAAATTATGGTTTTGCTGAACTTTAAAGTCAATTTTAAGGCAATTAGAAGCATTTTAGAGCGATTCTAGCTTTAATTCGTGATCATTACTAAAATTTCCATGTAACCCAAATTTCGTTTTTTAAATAATGGTCTTGCTAAACTTTAAAGTAAGTTTTAAGGCACTTAGAAGCATTTTAGAGCGATTTTATATTTAATTAAGTTTTTATAATTTTTGTCATGGAATTCTTTAAACTCAATTTTAAGGCACTTAGAAGCGTCTTAGAGCGATTCTAGCTTTAATTCGTGATCACTACTAAAATTTCCATGTAACCCAAATTTTGTTTTTTAAATTATGGTCTTGCTAAACTTTAAAGTCAATTTTAAGGCACTTAGAAGCATTTTAGAGCGATTCTAGCTTTAATTCGTGATCATTACTAAAATTTCCATGTAACCCAAATTTTGTTTTTTAAATTATGGTCTTGCTAAACTTTAAAGTCAATTTTAAGGCACTTAGAAGCATTTTAGAGCGATTTTATATTTAATTAAGTTTTTATAATTTTTGTCATGGAATTCTTTAAACTCAATTTTAAAGCACTTAGAAGCGTCTTAGAGCGATTCTAGCTTTAATTCGTGATCATTACTAAAATTTCTATGGAACCCAAATTTCGTTTTTTAAATTATGGTCTTGCTAAACTTTAAAGTCAATTTTAAGGCACTTAGAAGCATTTTAGAGCGATTCTAGCTTTAATTCGTGATCACTACTAAAATTTCCATGTAACCCAAATTTCGTTTTTTAAATTATGGTCTTGCTAAACTTTAAAGTAAGTTTTAAGGCACTTAGAAGCATTTTAGAGCGATTTTATATTTAAGTATTTATAATTTTTGTCATGGAATTCTTTAAACTCAATTTTATGGCACTTAGAAGCGTCTTAGAGCGATTCTAGCTTTAATTCGTGATCATTACTAAAATTTCCATGTAACCCAAATTTCGTTTTTTAAATTATGGTCTTGCTAAACTTTAAAGTCAATTTTAAGGCACTTAGAAGAATTTTAGAGCGATTTTATATTTAATAAAGTTTTTATAATTTTTGTCATGGAATTCTTTAAACTCAATTTTAAGGCACTTAGAAGCGTCTTAGAGCGATTCTAGCTTTAATTCGTGATCACTACTAAAATTTCCATGTAACCCAAATTTCGTTTTTTAAATAATGGTCTTGCTAAACTTTAAAGTAAGTTTTAAGGCACTTAGAAGCATTTTAGAGCGATTTTATATTTAATTAAGTTTGTATAATTTTTGTCATGGAATTTTTTAAACTCAATTTTAAGGCACTTAGAAGCGTCTTAGAGCGATTCTAGCTTTAATTTGTGATCACTACTAAAATTTCCATGTAACCCAAATTTTGTTTTTTAAATTATGGTCTTGCTAAACTTTAAAGTCAATTTTAAGGCACTTAGAAGCATTTTAGAGCGATTCTAGCTTTAATTCGTGATCATTACTAAAATTTCTATGTAACCCAAATTTCGTTTTTTAAATTATGGTCTTGCTAAACTTTAAAGTCAATTTTAAGGCACTTAGAAGCATTTTAGAGCGATTTTATATTTAATTAAGTTTTTATAATTTTTGTCATGGAATTCTTTAAACTCAATTTTAAGGCACTTAGAAGCGTCTTAGAGCGATTCTAGCTTTAATTCGTGATCATTACTAAAATTTCCATGTAACCCAAATTTCGTTTTTTAAATTATGGTCTTGCTTGCTAAGTCAATTTTAAGGCACTTAGAAGCATTTTAGAGCGATTTTATATTTAATTAAGTTTTTCTAATTTTTGTCATGGAATTCTTTAAACTCAATTTTAAGGCACTAAGAAGCGTCTTAGAGCGATTCTAGCTTTAATTCGTGATCACTACTAAAATTTCCATGTAACGCAAATTTCGTTTTTTAAATTATGGTCTTGCTAAACTTTAAAGTCAATTTTAAGGCACTTAGAAGCATTTTAGAGCGATTTTATATTTAATTTAGTTTTTCTAATTTTTGTCATGGAATTCTTTAAACTCAATTTTAAGGCACTTAGAAGCGTCTTAGAGCGATTCTAGCTTTAATTCGTGATCACTACTAAAATTTCCATGTAACCCAAATTTTGTTTTTATACCCGTGCATACATATATGAACATCGGGTATATTAAAATTACTCCTCCGTTTGTAACGCATCGAAATATTAGAGCTAGATATAGTGTCAAGGGTACGTATCGAATCAGCATCGAAAAGTGAATCGATCTAGCTATGTGTGTCCGTCCGTCCGTCCGTCCGTCCGTCCGTCCGTCCGTCCGTCAGCACGATAACTCAAAAACTATAAGAGCTAGAGTTCTGAAACTTTCACAAAGTAATTTTTAGACAATTTGTAGGTTCCCTATTGTTTTTGGTTAAAATCGGACCAAGGCTTCGAGGAGCTGCCATACAACTTTTTTGCACCAATATGAATTTCTTCAAAACTAATTATACTACGGGGATGAAAATTACACACGGTTAGTTTTATAATGACTCCGGCACTTATATGAAGTTTCAAAATGTTAGGGCCCCATTTTCGGGGGGCTGCCATACAACTTCTTTGCACCAATATGAATTTCTTCAAAACTAATTATACTACGCAGATGAAAATTAGACACGGTTAGTTATATAATGAATCGTGCACTTATATGAAGTTTCAAAATGTTAGGGCCCCATTTTCAGGGGGCTGCCATACAACTTCTTTGCACCAATATGAATTTCTTCAAAACTAATTATACTACGAGGCTGAAAATTACACACGGTTAATTATATAATGAATCGAGCACTTATATGAAGTTTCAAATTGTTAGGGCCCCATTTTCGGGGGGCTGCCATACAACTTCTTTGCCCAATATGAATTTCTTCAAAACTAATTATACTACGAGGCTGAAAATTACACACGGTTAGTAATATAATGAATCGAGCACTTATATGAAATTTCAAAATGTTAGGGCCCCATTTTCGGGGGGCTGCCATACAACTTCTTTGCACCAATATGAATTTCTACAAAACTAATTATACTACGACGATAAAAATTACACACAGTTATTTATATAATGAATCGAGCACTTATATGATGTTTCAAAATGTTTCGGCCCCATTTTGGGGGGCTGCCATACAAAGTTTTCGATTCAATAACTGTGAATCTAATGAAGCTATAAGGTTAAAATTAAAATTGGGCAGGTAAAGTAATAGGGCAAGTTAGTTGGCAAAGTTGGACATCACTCGGACCATCGGAATTTTAGGGTGGGCCATTTTTTTTTTTTTAAGCTAAAGTTATGGGACAATGAATGAAAATTTTGTTTTTTGTTTTGTGATTTTTTTTTTTTTTTGTTAATTTTTTTTTTTTTTTACGTCTAAATTATGGAGTAATGAGTTAAATGTATAAGGGAAGTAAATTACGGTTATTTTATACACCATAGTGGGTATGCACGGGTAACTAAAAGTTGACAAGGGCAACTATAATCTTCCTCGTTTAAATTATGGTCTTGCTAAACTTTAAAGTCAATTTTAAGGCACTTAGAAGCATTTTAGAGCGATTTTATATTTAATTAAGTTTTTATAATTTTTGTCATGGAATTCTTTAAACTCAATTTTAAGGCACTTAGAACCGTCTTAGAGCGATTCTAGCTTTAATTCGTGATCATTACTAAAATTTTCATGTAACCCAAATTTCGTTTTTTAAATTATGGTCTTGCTAAACTTTAAAGTAAGTTTTAAGGCACTTAGAAGCATTTTAGAGCGATTTTATATTTAGTTAAGTTTTTATAATTTTTGTCATGGAATTCTTTAAACTCAATTTTAAGGCACTTAGAAGCGTCTTAGAGCGATTCTAGCTTGAATTCGTGATCACTACTAAAATTTCAAAAAAAACATGTAACCCAAATTTCGTGTTTTAAATTATGGTCTTGCTAAACTTTAAAGTAAGTTTTAAGGCACTTAGAAGCATTTTAGAGCGATTTTATATTTAATTAAGTTTTTATAATTTTTGTCATGGAATTCTTTAAACTCAATTTTAAGGCACTTAGAAGCGTCTTAGAGCGATTCTAGCTTTAATTCGTGATCACTACTAAAATTTCCATGTAACCCAAATTTCGTTTTTTAAATTATGGTCTTGCTAAACTTTAAAGTCAATTTTAAGGCACTTAGAAGCATTTTAGAGCGATTTTATATTTAATTAAGTTTTTATAATTTTTGTCATGGAATTCTTTAAACTCAATTTTAAGGCACTTAGAACCGTCTTAGAGCGATTCTAGCTTTAATTCGTGATCATTACTAAAATTTCCATGTAACCCAAATTTCGTTTTTTAAATTATGGTCTTGCTAAACTTTAAAGTCAATTTTAAGGCACTTAGAAGCATTTTAGAGCGATTTTATATTTAATTAAGTATTTATAATTTTTGTCATGGAATTCTTTAAACTCAATTTTAAGGCACTTAGAAGCGTCTTAGAGCGATTCTAGCTTTAATTCGTGATCATTACTAAAATTTCCATGT
>CAUJBZ010000358.1:0-62923 GCA_963082915.1 Dolichopus griseipennis | reverse complement strand
TAGCAAATATTAAATTAAATGTTTGGAAATACGGAGCTAAAGCAATGCCACCTTATTTATTTCGATAATCTATTACTTGTATTAGAACACAACTTCTTATAATTTATTTTGCTTTTTGAGACAATCAAACTTTTTGTCCAGACACACCTAATTTCTTTAACTGAAATATATAAATTGCTTAATTGCAATGCTTGCAAAATTCTAATATTTACATAATAAAATCTTTTATTTCAATGAATTATATTATATATAGATAGGCTTAATATTTCAGTATTTTTATTTTTCATATAGAATTAAATTCAAATCTCCCAGATATAAATTCAAGTAACTATTTTCAATTGTCCATTATATTATAATCCCATATATTATAATTACCACATTTTAAAGTATTATATTCTTAGCCTAATTCTAAAAATATAAATAAAAAACCATACCATATTCCATCAAAAAATTTTAACCTATTTCGCATGAAAAACCATTATTTGCATATTCAACACAATTTAAACTTAAAACAGAACAAAAAAAAAAAAAAGAAAAATTAAAAAAAAGTTATTTAGTTTAAGTAAAACTTATTCTACCAAACTAATAACAACAATAAAAAAATAAATTTTAAAATATACGATAAAAAATCACAGTAAAATAATTTGCAAAAAAAATATATATTTTATTTTTATTTTTGTTATTTAACTCTTTACATCTTTAGTTGGTCGGCATTCTGTATTTTTTAACACCATAAAGTAGGTTTTGGCAAATATTACCACATATCCCATTATTTATTTTTTACACCGGTACCATCATAATCAGTACCATATTAAGTACCATATATCTTCTCATATATGTACCTAAACCATATTTGTGCTGATATTTGTGCTAAAATATGTATATCGTACGTACGTTAACGAATATTTAAAATTTTCCCTGTTTCATATACATATTTACTCATATATATACTAATAATATACAACAGAACCCTAAAGACCTCTTCAAATATACTACAGAAAAAAAAAGATACGGAGGGAAAATACAAGGAGTTTTTCAAAATACATACGAGACCCTATTTAAAAATTAAGATGAATAAAAAAGGAGCAAAAAGGATATAATGATTTCCAACAGTCCAAAAATTAGGTATTCTTTAAAACTCCAATATATACACAAATATATATTAATATATTATACATATATAATACAATTGTATTTATAGTACAAACATACTTATATATAAAGTAAATATAATTCGAATAAAAAAAAGCTGTTTAACTAACATAATATTTATAAAATAATTCGAAAAAAAGTTCGAAGAGTTAAGACCAAACAAAAACAAGAAAAAAAAGGATATTAAGAGGACATATGATATACGTATATGTGTATTAGTATTTGTTAAATATTGGTTCAAAAATTCTGTGATTTTTCTTTTGTTTGTTTGTAGTTTTTTTTTCTTACCAATTGTGGTATGTTCCCGAATTTTTTTTTTTTTATTTTTTTTTTCAAGAAGTGTACATACATTTACATAAATTTTAATTTCCCATCCTATTTTCATATATATATAATATATACTGTCAGACCCATTTCATCTCTTATATTTATACATTTTTGAATTTATTTGTTTTATTTTCTCATCCTTTCAGTTTTCGCTTTAGTAGCATTTTATTTCAAATGTTGAAATCCTAAACTGACCTAAGCTCCACAATATGTATAATATATATATATGTATATATATAAATGTTTATATTTTGTACGTTATTTTTTTCTATATATATATCTCCCATATATTCCTGCTTTCATAACAAAATCTTTTCATCCGTAAAATAAATAAAAATATACGATGAAGGTTTTTTTTAAGGAATAAAAAGTAATAAATTCTAAACAGAAGCAACATACTTCAATATAAACTGAATTAGTTTTTTGTTTTTTTTTATTCTGAACCCAATCCACAATCCCTAATCTTAAAACAACACCAACAATCTAAAGAACATATCACTTACTTACTTTTAACTTAATTTTGGGAAAATATTTCGATTTTAATTTGCAAATATATGTATATATATATATAATATAATATGTATGTATATAATATATACATATATATATATATATAATATGTATTAGAAACTATATAGTATTTATTTACGTAAGGATATAAAATGAAAGGATTTATTAAAAAGTAAATTTTCAATTATTATAGATTAAGAACCCATCCCTATATATTTTTATGCTAATCAAATGATATTTATGCTAATCGTACCCAAACTAACAATTTGTCATAAAAAAATGGAAATAATACTTCAAAACAATAAAAAATTAAAAAAATAAACTATTTGTATTAATTTAATCACATTTTAAGTTATATAATCCTTTCCTTTACCATTATTACTAACCATAAAACTACTGTTATAACAGGTAATTCATAATTCTTTCAACCCCTTCAAAGAACTTTTTTAAATTAACTAGAGCACACATTCAACAATTAATATATACTTATTATTATTTGAGGAGCACCCCAATTGGCCTAAATCCATTTCTTAAAAAGACATTTGACATAAACCCAATTGGTATGGTTACGAAATAAGGTTGGTAGTGTTGGTCATTATGATATCAATTATTCAAGGGTGCAATATTAATTTCTTTTTTTTTTTTAAATATGTTTTATAATTAACTAAGTAGAAGAAGTTTTGGAATTGGGTTCAAATTCAGAGGTTTACACTTTTTTTCAGGATATTTATATGTATACAATTGGATGATATCTTGATAAGGTGGTATTTTAGAGTTGAATTAAAAATCAGGGAATTCCCCTTTTAAAGAATATTAAATAGAACATAATACATAAACAATTATTAAGAATTCAAATATCATCTACAAAAAATTTATTCCGAATGTTCTATTTGTTAAAAAGATTTCATACCAAGTGTTCAATTAGTATACAAATGGAAGTTTACTAAATGTTTTTTTATTCTAACTGAATTTATGCTAAGAGTCTTTTAATGTCCAACTCAGTTTATACCAAATATCTTTTTGTGAAGTGAATTTATTCTTACTGTCACAGACCCCTTATATCTTATAATATTCTCTAAGTAATTATCATACCTACAAATATATTTTTCAAAAACCTTTCATCTCCACTTTTTCTACATTTTTATTTTAATTTTAATCATAAATTAAAGTAATGCCATAGTAACAGAAAGTAGGATTATACTTTACTTCATTCCGAATAATTCATTATCTTTCATTTTTAATCTGACAAATAATTATTAGGAAAAAAAAAATTAAAGTATATATATATTGTATATATATATATATATATACATTTCATCACAACATTTGTACAATTTTGTAATGAGTGTTGTAAAATATAATCCAAAATAACTACAAAACATCAAAAACAAATCCTTGAAAGGATATTTAAAAAAAAAAAAAAATTTGTCATTTAATTGCTACTCCATTTAAAATGTATATGGGGATATACCTTATATTATTAAAGTATAATATACTTTTTCTTATAATAGTTTGAAAAAGTGACCGCAATTATATTATAATGATGACATGAAAAAATTCAAAATGATTTTCAACAATTTTCCTTACAAAACACAAAATTTTTTTTTTAAATATGGGTACAACACATTATTGTGCAAAAAAAAAAACAAATAAACATATATAAAATTATGAACTATATAAGGACATAGTATGTAGGATATTCACATTATATTTTCCTTTATTTTTCATTACATATCCAATGGTGTTAAAGTGTTGGTTTTT
Organism: Dolichopus griseipennis; assembly: GCA_963082915.1. Taxonomy (NCBI): domain Eukaryota; kingdom Metazoa; phylum Arthropoda; class Insecta; order Diptera; family Dolichopodidae; genus Dolichopus; species Dolichopus griseipennis. The sequence goes on along the minus strand of CAUJBZ010000358.1, from coordinate 59,173 downwards.
CGGAAGTTATTTTACAAATGGTACAATATGACAAATCAGACCATGACAAGTTGAGAATTTTTACAACAAAATGTGTAGGTACATTTATAAAAAAAAATCAATTCTCTAAATTTCCTTTAAAGTATGAAACTTTAAAAACGAACATTATGCCAACGAACTCACTTTAATATTTTTGTGTCCACCATTGAACCCAATCGCTATTGCAGGAAAATCGTATCGTGAAATATTTTTCAAAGATTTATTACTCACATAATATAATAATTTTTCTTAAAACAATATAATGTTTAATATTTATATTTTATTTTTTATCATAACTTTTACACATAACTTTATCTAACGCTATATATTTAAGTTGTAGTTACTCGTTACTGTGTTAATAATTTCCAACAATATTTTTGAACGATTCCAAATAAATATTCACAAAATCGCTAATTATATTTCAACTATAGCGGTTCATAAAAATTGAGTCAATAGTTTAATTAAAATTCCAAAATCTGGCTCTAGCCGGATATCTGCAAAGAAAACTCTCCATATTTTCACTTTCGTTTGTATCCTTACAGCATCCTTACAGCTTTTGTAGGAGATGTTATATGGGGATTCCCAAATTAGTATTGACAGGAAGTGTTTTAGAAATTTCCTGCATGGGTGCCCACTAGCCAATGGCTTAAGATAGTTCCACTAACCTGGCAATATCTATATGCAATTTGGAAATCAATTCATTTGATCTCTTTTTGTTGTATGCGATTTTGCCATTTCCAAATAAAGAACCCGTTTCACCACTTATACTCACATCAACCTTATTATGAAAATATTTAATTATAATACATTATAATATGTAGACTCTAATATTAAAAATGTCACAAATGGAATTTCATCCAATTTTGTATATTGATATTGACAAAAAAAATAAAAATTTAGAGCCTGTTACTTTTAAATTTTAGAATTTAACAAAAACAAACTGAAAAATCTTACCTACCCATTTTAAATAATACAATTATTAAAAGGAATCCTTAATATTTTGTAAAACTATCTATACATTCTTATACAAATACTTTTTTTAATAAACAAAAAAAATTACAAAATAAAAAATTAATTTACAAAGTACATTATTCTTAATTTCATTGTACACCCACATTTATTTAGACACACACAAAAAAAAATAGAAACCCTTTTTAAATAATGTTTTTATTTTTAAATATCATCATTTGATAAAGGTGTCACCTAAATAACTAAAGATAAAACAAAATAACACTGTTACAAAATTATCTAGACCATAGGAGATCAAAAATTATTGTTATACATTACTTATAACTGGGAAACATAGAAAAACTATAAAACACAATATTCATGCCTCTATACTCTCACCACCACACCACCTTCATTCTAAATTTCTATCAGAGAAAAATATAACACAAAAACTCATTTGAATTAACTTTTAGATTATTTTCTAGACAATTTGTAACATTTTTTCATTCCAAAATCATATTAAAAGAAATAAAAAATGTCATCACAATCAACAAAATTAAAAGTGAACCTGAATCATTCCAAAAAAAATAAAAATATTTCTTTATTTCCTAACAAATTGAAACACAAAAAAAAAACTAACTATAAACAACAAATTCATTAAAAATGACAGATAAAAGGATGTACATAAAAATCCAATGTGAATCCCTGACAGAAAATATATCAACCGCAAATAAATACAATACATATAAATATAAAACAAGAAAAAGGATAACATTAAATAATAACCTAACTGTATAATAGCATAGAATTATAATAGTTTTTTGTTCTCATAACAATAAACGTGACAAAACAAAATGAATTGTCTTTTTTTTTTTGTGTGAAAAATAATATCACTTTAAAAAAAAAGTATGGAAACTTAATTTAAAAAATTCTTTTAAAAAAAAAGTACGAAGTTATTTAATAAAAATCTTTAATTTCTTTTTTAATTGAATTGCTTTTTTAACACATATACATACAAGTGTTTAAATCGGACTTCACAATGAAAATCGCGAACTTAAAAAAATTATACTTACTGTCGAAATCTAAGTTCAAGTAAATAATAAATAATTAAAATGAATCGTCACGAAGCAACAAAAGATATCAATTAAAAACTCTATTGACTCTTAGTAACACACTCACACCCTATATTTAATTAAATACCTTTTCTAAATTAATCATAACTTTTAGTTCGACGCTCCAATTTCCAACACAACATCACACATCTTTTAGCTTTATTTGAAATTTTTATAAAGTTTTGAAACTACTCTGAATTCGTCTAATCTGTTTTGGAAGCGATCATCGACGAATAAAGTTCATGATAAAATATCAAAAACTAAATTCAAACCTCACGCTACAGAAGAGACGATATAACTCATCCTCATAGTTTTGTGTTATTTCAGATTTTCACTGAAAGTAATGAAGACTTACTACAGAAATGATCCTGTGAAGTATAGTCTTAAATTTTCAATAATTCAGATAATTCATTTATAAAAAATTTTGCGAAAATGTTCTGCGAGTTATAATATATGAAATGAAAAATATGTTAACATTTGCAAAAAAATTTTAAATTTAAAAATAATAAAAACAAAAAATAGAAGAAAACAAAAGTTACCTATAATATAAATCTGAAAAAATATATTTAGTTTTTGTTTTGTATTACTTGTTTCTAAACTATTGAATGAAATCAGGTAAAAATTTAATGCTACCTAATAAATGATTAGGTACTTCAAATATTTATAATTGTTATAAATTAAGGTAGAAATCACTACAAATTTGTTGCTATTAGCCTTTGGATAAAATAATAGAAAGTACGATGATTTATATGGAAATATTATACTGTATAATATGAATAAATGTTTGGTTTTAAAGTAATATTTATAGAGACCGCAGTGAAGCTTTATGTTAAGAAAATTTTCATATGAATTTTATTACACACGTCTTAGGCGTTTTAATCACAACGTTTATATCCAATTTGAAGGCCGGAGCCGGACAGCTTAAAAGGCAAAACCAATTCTACTTAAAATTAAAAATTCAACATTTAATAGTTTAAAAAAATACCCTCAGTTAAACAAATTATTAAAATCCTGATTTTGTAATCTACAAACTTTAAAATACCTCATAATTCATATTCTCCCTTATGAACAATATATATATATATATATATATACAATTTTATTTTGTAAAAATTATTTAACTTTGAGTTTTGTATCCAACTCTGAAACCCCTTCTAATTTAAATTTTGTATATATATATATACATATAATATTCTAGAAAAAAACAACAATTCTAATATGGGATCCAACACTAAAATCAATACTAAGCCTTAATGCTGTATCAACAGGATTTCCAACAAAATTATTAATTGTTAACCCTCTGGTAGACCTACAGTTAGTAGAAGCCTTAGGTCATTTTATTTCATAATGTTAATTTTAAAAATATGTTGTTAATAACCGAAGATTTTTTTGATACTTAGACACTCTTTCCGTTTCCACGTGCTTCAACACCAAATTTTGAATATGGGTAAATTTTAATTTAACTTTTAAAAAAGTTTGCTATCAAAATATTATAATAAAATCACTTTAAAATTTAAATATATTAATAAAAACTAATTCTTGACATAATACTTGTCGTATTGTCATATTCTCAGACGAATTAAAAGATTATTTGAAATATTATTGGATTTTTAATTATTGAATAAAGGCAAGCAAAATCAAAATAATATGTAAGAAAGATATTTCCTTATAGAATATACATATTTCTTTATTTTTAATTTGTTAACTATTTTAATTTAATTCATAAGTATATTTTAATATTTAATTAACAAACTGTTTAAAATAAATAAATAATATTTTACTTATGAAAATATAATATTCTTATTATGAACATCTGTATCAAATAATCACATTGAATTGAAATGATTTTAAAATAGTATTTATTTATTTAAATGAATTAAAAATATTATTATATGAATATGAATATTTTATAACAAAAAAACAAATTATATTTCATTTTATTGATTTCGAGTTTTTTAAATTTTAATTAAATTTTCTTGTACTTTATTTTTGAATCTTTTGTTATCTATATCTTAATTATACGTTTATATTTGGAATAAAATTATTCCAATGAATTGTATTGAATTAACATATTATTATTATATTATAATAAATAAAATTTAAAAAAATCGGCATACTTATGAAATAGATTATTTGTCAATAAAATAATACTATCTATCTATCAACATAATATTATAGTGATAGGCATATAGGCATAGAATAATAAATTTAACATCAATATGCTGATTAATTAAAGAGAACTCACTAATATTTAAAAATAAAATATTAACACAATAAATATTATTTAATCTTCAGTTCTAACCTAACCACCTTACTTACTCACCTGTCTAGTTTTAATTACATTAAAGATTAAAATAAAATTTTGAATTAAATTAATAAATTAGAATAATATGTACTTTAATTTTTTAAAATAATATTGAAGTTTTGTTTGATTTGAAATAATTTATAAATTTTTGAAACTACTCTGAATTCGTCTAATCTGTTTTGGAAGCGATCATCGACAAATAAAGTTCATAATAAAATATTAAAAACTAAATTCAAACCTCACGCTACAGAAGAGACGATATAACTCATCCTCATAGTTTTGTGTTATTTCAGATTTTCACTGAAAGTAATGAAGACTTACTACAGAAATGATCCTGTGAAGTATAGTCTTAAATTTTCAACAATTCAAATATGTGATTTATATAAAATTTCCAGAAAATGTTCTGCGAGTTATAAAATTCAAAGTAAAAAATTAATGTGTTTTATTTTAAAAATAGCAAACTACCTACAAAAATAATCTGAAAAAAATACTGAATAAAATAAAAGTTTTTTTTATTACTAATAGTGTTGGGAAATTTATTTTTGGTTTTGCTACATGTGTTATTTTGTTTGAGATTCAATGGAAAAATAAAATAGACAGTTCTGCCAAATATTTAAAACTGATTAATTTCTAATTATTAAAATAAATTTGGTTTTAAATTTGAAAAGTATAATTTTTTTCATTAAATATAATATTATTTTATAAATTAACTACATTTAAAACTAAAAAAACGAAAACATTAATTCTAATTTCTTTAATTTTAAATAATAAATATTTTATAATATATTTAATGTTTTTTTAATTAAAACAATTATAAAATTTTATATATACTCTAGCTTTAATTAAATAGTTGAATTTATATTTGGTATTTTAAAAATTACATAAAATTATATATGGAATAATTTGATACATTTTTAAATTTAGTTTTACCAACTCTGATTATTATTTTATATACTTCCACATTTTAATACTGTTTACTGTATGATATAGCATAAAAATGAAAAATGCTGTATGATCTGTTGAATTAAATTTTTTTATAATCTGCACTACTACAGATACATTACAAAAAAACACGTGCTCGACTCGAATTAAATTGTTATACATTGTTTGTGAATAGTGATGATGACACATAGTGAATAAAAAAATTATATATGAATAGTAATTTTATTTATATATAAACACGTTATTATGTATGAACATGAATGAATACTATAAAAAAAATAAGTCTGGGATATATTTGCTCTACTAAAAATTAAAATATCTTGAAAAAAATATAATTAAATGAACAATTTTAATGAATTTGGGCTAATTCATTCGTGTATTATTATTAAACATATTTATAAATTATTATATTGATTTTATTTATGGTTTTTAAGACTTATATCATTAGTGTAATTTTTAATTTTTAATAAAAATATTTTAAAAAAATAAATTAAAATTCATATACAGATTTAAATTTTATTTAATTAAATTTAAAAAAAATATTTTCTCCCGTCTGGTTTCGAACCCAGTACCCTATCCCGTACTTTATATTTTAATGATTGAAAATTAGTTAGTAAGTTATAAATTCAAAATATCATTTCTTTATTTTTTAATATTAACAGCTATTGGTTTATATTTTCATCTTTCGTTAAAGCAGGTTATTCGCCACTTTTTTTTAAACATATTTTGTTAGCTAAGTTATCTAAAACGAATATACAAAATGTATGAGATTTATGTAAGTTTAATAATATCCATCCGACTGTATTTTAATACTATTTTATTTCTTTTATACATTTAAAGTTATTAATAGAATTTTAAATTATTTATTTAAAGTTATTAATAGAATTTTAAATTATTACTTATAAATATATTATGAAATAGATTATTTTGGTCAATACGGTAATATCTATCAACATATGATAATACATTAAACATCAATGTGCTGATTATTTAAAGATAATTTACTAAATTTAAAAATAAGTTATTAACACAATAAAAATACTATTGAACAAAAAACATGTATAATTTATATCTGCCAGTTCTAACACCTACCTGTCTAGTCTAGTATTTATAACATTACTAGAATTTTGAATTAAATAAATGAACTGTTTAATTTTAAAAATATTGTTGTTAACCTTACTTTTATTGAAGTTTTGTTTGATTTGAAATAATTTAAAATTTTAGAAACTACTCTGAATTCGTCTAATCTGTTTTGGAAGCGATCATCGACGAATAAAGTTCATAATAAAATATTAAAAACTAAATTCAAACCTCACGCTACAGAAGAGACGATATAACTCATCCTCATAGTTTTGTGTTATTTCAGATTTTCACTGAAAATAATGAAGACTTACTACAGAAATGATCCTGTGAAGTATAGTCTTAAACTTTCAACAATTCAGATATTATATTTATATAAAATTTCCAGAAAATCTTCTGCGAATTATAAGATATGAAATGAAAAACTTGAAAAGATTTTAATACAATAAAAAAAAAGAACAAATTAAAATAATAAATAATAAACAACAAAATTAAAAATAAAAAGCTTTTATTATTTATCACATACATATTTATAAAAGACAAATTTTATTTTTTTTGTTGATTTGGAATTTTATTATTTTAGAAAAAGAAAGTTTTAAAAAAAAACATTTTCCCTCGTCAGTGTTCGAACCCAATACCCGGTGATTTTTATTTTGCTGATAATAAAATACTGAGTTTGTTTTAAAAACAAAAGTTAATCTCTTTAATTCTTTAGTTTTATATTTGGAATAAATAAAAAATTGTAATGAAATTAAATTAATAGTATTAAAAAACAAACTAATTATTTTTTATATTGATTAAAGGAATTATTTATTATTTGACCGGCAAACTTTGAATATGATAGAATAATATTTTATTATTTATTATTTTTTAATATTATATAAAAAAATCTTAATCTTTCATTATAAAAATTGACTAAGTTAGTAACTGTACTAATAATCAACTAACGAATTGTGAAACTCTTTTTTTTTAAATAAGATATAAGATATTATATATTATAAGGCTGTTTCTAACAAATATATGACACCACTCACTGACTTCGTATCAAAAAGATGAAGGAATTTTAAATATGCCAGAGACTAGATATGTCATAGAGTTTAGCGTATAAACATCCAGAAAAATTTGAGATTTGAACTTTTCGATTTCATAGGTGTCCTTTTAGACCTTTATAGGGATTTCAATAATTCCGAATGTCCTCATGTTGGGTATCATTGCAAAGCTCTCAGCGAGCTCAACAACTTTTAGCCTCAAATCCAGGTCGCCCAGATTATGCGCTGAGAACGTTTATTAGCCCCTAATATAAATACCAGCGATATACTATCATGTGGGGTATCATTAAAAAGATCTTGGCGAGCTCGAGAACTTTTGTTTGGGGATGATGGTACCAGGTCGCTTTGCTTGGGAACTGAGGTAGTTTTTAGGCCTTTACTAAAAAGCGTCAGCGATAAAATGAATTTTTAAATCGTCATGTGCTGAAATCAAATGTTTGAACGCTTGCAATACAAGCATGCATTACTAGTTTTATCAATATACATAATTTATTGAAAAAAATGTCCAAAATAAAATATTAAATGTAGCAGTTTTGATACCAAAAAATGTAAATCAAATGCTGCAGAAAATAAGAATTTATTTTATTTTTAAATTTTATTTAATATTTTAAATATAAAAATGTTTTTAATTAATATTAAACTTAAGAAATCAATTTTAAGCTAATTTTATTGATTTTTAATTTAAATTCAACTTTGGCAAAAAAGATAATATAAACATATCCGTAGCCTGAACTTGTTCTTATTTGAAATATTTTATTTTCTCCCAAAATATATAAAATAAACCAAAAACCTTCAACTGCAATCATGAGTTCAACCCCAATTATATAAAGAATCTGAAAAATACAATTTTTTTTATCTATTTTAATCCTTTAAGACGACAACTCAATATAATATAAAGAATGATGAATTTCTTTTCCTTAAATAATATCTATACTATTAAAATGTCTTCAATTGAACCACAAGTTAAGATATAGAAAGAAAGTGGGTCTGTATAAAGTTTTTTTATTTTAAATTTTACACTTTATACCAATATCATTTTTCCAGTTAGACGAATTAAATCGATGCCGACGATTATAATCTGTCTCAATTCTTAGCTATTAGCCAAAAGACATGATATACCAAAATAATAAGAAAGAGCAGGATCATTGTATAAAGAAACAAGTAAACAAAGAAACCATTTTTTTAAATAAGTGAAATATAAAAAAAAAAAAATATAAAAAGTCTAGCCCCAGACATAATAAATCATATATCAGGACCCCGTGTATATTTGTGCAAGAATATCAAAAAAAATTTTTCAAACGGTTTAAAAAAAAAGAAATTTTAAATTGAAATTTTTATTTTTTTTTTTTTTTTTTAAGATTATTTTCCAATCTATTGTTATTATGTTTTATAACACCTCTATTCTCCAATACATCTTTGTTCACACTTACAACTAATAAAAGGAGCGTCGTCCTGAATTCTTTTTTTTTTCCTTTTCAATTTTTTTTCTATTTTTTTTAATTCTACAAAAAACCAAATATTAAAAAAAGGAAAATTGTAATTTATTGATGGTGATAAATAATTTCCTAGTTTGTTTCTAAATCAAATAGATTTTAAAAAAAAAAATACGCCTTGAAGCTAAGAATCAATACATACATACTTAGAATAAAAACCACAAATAAAAATATTTATGAAAGAATGAAAAAAAAAAAAAAACTAAGTATTAAATCGGAAATCGGAAGGATCTATAAAATTGGATTTTTTCCTATAATTTAAAGGAATTGAATTGGAAACAGGAAAAAATTTAATTTTCTTTTTTTTTGTTTGTTTTAAAAAGTTTGTTGTGTCCTGACTTTAAAGAAAATGGCAACTCCTTTAAATTGTAAGTTAGATAAGGAAAGGGGAGCTGATGGTTTCCCTGCAGTATTTGATAATTTTTTTTTATAAAGGTAATTAAGAGGTTATTTTTTTTTTTGGTATAATATAATATTATGAGGTTATTAGAAGTCAAATATAATAAATTAAATTTAAAGAATAGTAAAAAACCAAATAGTTTTATTAATTTGGGTTCGACCCAAAAATAAATGAAATATTACCATTGGAGACGGTTATTGAAAAAAAAAAAATGGAGAATATTTAAATTGTATTTATTATGAAAAGGTTATAAGGTGGGATACATAATTAAATTAAAAATGATACTTAAGATATATTTATGAAAATTAAAATATTAAGTATTCAAAAAGATTATAATAATTATCAAAATTTGTAGAAAGTAGTTAAGTGACAAAGAAGAGATTTTTACATTAACTTAATCATTGTCATATCTATTGCACAGAATCAATTTTTTTAATTTGATAATTTTAATAGTTATTACTTATTATATTAGTATTGAATTGAACCACAAGTTAAAATATAAAATATAATTAAAATTCTTAAAAATGTTCTTGAAAGAAGAGGAGTTCCCCGCTTCAAAGAGTGATTTTTTAACATTTATAATATCAAATCGTTTATAAATGTTATTAAATCCCGTCTGTAACTTATTCTAAAACCCAAAAATAAAAAACCTTGAACTAAAATAATTATTTAAAAACATTTTAGTTAAAAACTAAAAAACATTTAGAAAATTTTAGTAAAACTATAAACAAAATCGATAATATTATCAATTAATTTAATCTAAAAACCAAAACAGCTAGATAAACAAGTATATTATATAATTTCAATATCACCTCCCTTTATTTATAATAGTGCAGTAATATTGATATTAACTTATCATAAATATGATAAGAAATAAAATGTAGTCATAATAATGTTATATTAGCTGGACAATTAAACAAAATATAATAAAGACTCAATAAATGACGGTTTTTTTTTAATAATGAGAAAACAGACACTATTAAAACTGTTGAAGGGCAAATATAAAACTTTTTTATGAAACTAACATTTGTTGTTAAAAAACTTTTTCATGAAAAATCAATAAATTAATAAATTTTAATAATATGATACGACTATTTTTATTAAAGTGATGATAATAGATGAAGTTATATAATATTTACAAAAAATTACTAATTTAGTATTTAAAAATTGTTATTTTTAACAATTTTTCTATTTAAAAGGTACTAAAGATGAAAATTAATTGAAATATAAGTACAACGTACAACCTAATAGAGATTGAAAATTTGTTCTTAATAAGTTTTACTTAGCAGTTAGTAAACTCTAGATTATAGAAAAAAGGTTTTAAGAAAAAGAATTATATATTGTGATTTGTGAGTTAATTTTACTTAAGTGATAACAAGTTCAATAATAATATGTTCACAAATAACTTAATATGATTTTTTTAATTTTCTAATTTTTTTTTATTCAAAAATTTAAAAAAATTTTTTTTGAAATTATGTGTTCAATACTTTTTTTAGATTTCAGTACGTTTTTATACTTTATTATTCTACAATTTGTATTCATAATAATATAATTATGGTTGAAGGTTATTATTAAGATAAAAGTATTTTTTGTTTTGAAATAATTTATAAAGTTTTTGAAACTACTCTGAATTCGTCTAATCTGTTTTGGAAGCGATCATCGACGAATAAAGTTCATGATAAAATATCAAAAACTAAATTCAAACCTCACGCTACAGAAGAGACGATATAACTCATCCTCATAGTTTTGTGTTATTTCAGATTTTCACTGAAAGTAATGAAGACTTACTACAGAAATGATCCTGTGAAGTATAGTCTTAAATTTTCAACAATTCAAATATGTGATTTATATAAAATTTCCAGAAAATCTTCTGTGAGTTATAAGATACAAAATGAAAAATATGTTAACTTTTGCTGTAAAAATAAATCTTATAAAAAAAAAAAAAAAATTTTAATTTAAAAAAAATAAAAAAAAAATAGAACAAAACAAGTTTAAATATAAATCTGAAAAAAATATTATTTAGTTATTGTCTTCAGTTTGTATTATTTATTTTAGCAACTATGAACTCAGGTAAAAATTGAATGCTACCTAAGAAATTATTAGGTAGGTACCTAATAATATTTATTATTGTTATAAATAACGAGGAAGATTATAGTTGCCCTTGTCAACTTTTAGATACCCGTGCATACCCACTAACCGTTATTTATTTCCTCTATGCTATTATAAATATTACAAAAAAAATATAAGAAAGTAAAATAGTTAAAAAAAAATTTACCTTTTTATCCCATAATTTTAGCTTAAAAAAAAAATTAAATTTTTAATTCCATTATACTACTATAATTTTTGCTTAAAAACAAAAAAAAAAATAAAAACAAAAAAAAAAAAATAGCCCGCCCTAAAAGTTGGTCCGAGTGATGTCCAACTTTGCCAACTAACTTGCCCTATTACTTTATCTGCCCAGTTTTGATTTTAACCTCGTAGCTTCATTAGATTCACAGTTATCGAATTGATTACTTTGTATGGCAGTTGCCCGAAAACGGGGCCGTAACATTTTGAAACTTCATATAAGTGCTCGATTCATTATATAACTAACAGTGTGTAATTTTCATCCTCGTAGTAGGTATAATCAGTTTTCAAGAAATTCATATTGGTGCAAAAAAGTTGTATGGCAGCCCCCCGAAAATGAAGTCGTAACATTTTGAAACTTCATATAAGTTCTTGATTCATTATAAAACTAACCGTGTGTAATTTTCATCTTCCTGGTATAATTACTTTTGAAGAAATTCATATTGATTTAAATAAGTTGTGTGGCAGCTCCCCGAAACCTTGATCTGGTCTTAACCAAAAAAAATAGGGAACCTAAAAAATGTCCCAAAAATGTTTTGTGTGAATTTCAAAACTCTTGCTCTAATTTTTCAATTCCATCTCTTATAATTAATTTTTAATTCACAAATACTTATATTAAAACCAAGCAAAATAAGCATCATATTATAATCATACTCATATAATGATCAGATCATCATTATCAAAAATTATCATCATATTCATAATTTTTTTTCATTTTAATTCATAAATCTCAAAGTACAAAGTCCAAATCTAAAATTTTTTTAAAAATTTTACGCATCATTTAAATCGTATGAAATTCTAACTCGAATTCTTTATCTACTTTTTGTAACAAAAACAAAAAACAAAAACAAACAAAATTCATATAATTTCATGTTAAATACTTCATGTTAAAATTTTTGTATGAAAATATTGGAGTTAAAAAAGTTAGCTATTCGAGAGCTACCCGAAGTTTTGGTCCGATCTTAACCAAAAAAAATAGGGAACCTAGAAATTGATTGAAAAATATTTTGTGAAAATTTCAAAACTGTAGCTCTTTTAGTTTTTGAGTTATCGTGCTGACACACAGACGGACGGACGGACGGACGGAGGGACGGACGGACGGACGGACGGACGGACGGACGGACAGACACACATAGCTAGATCGACTAATTTTTCGATTCTGAGCCGATACGTACCCTTGACACTATATCTAGCTCGTCTAGATCGATGCGTTACAAACGGAGGAGCAAATCTAATATACCCGATGTCATATATGTATGCACGGGTATAAAAAGTGAAAGTCACAACACATTTGTTACTCTTAGCCTTTAAATGAAATAACAAAAAGTACGGATACTCATATGGAAATATTATACTGTATAATAAATTAATAAATGTTTGGTTCTAAGCAAAATTTATAGGGACCAAACTAAGTAAAATTTATTTTATTTTATTTAGGCGTTTTAATCCGCCTAAGTAGGTTTATATTAAATTTGAGGTCTGGAGCCGGACAGCTCAAAATCCCAATAGGCAAAACAAATTCCACTTAAAATTTCAACCCCAGCTAAACAAATTATTAAAATCCTGATTTTGTAATCTACGTTAAATTTTTTTGTTAAAAATTATAATCTCTGATTTTGAATCCATAAAACCCCTTCTAAATTAAATTTCGTGTTATATGTAATATGTATTATAAATATTCTGGAAAAAAATAGCAATCCTAATTTGGAATCTTAATTAAATACTATTTTAATGCTGGTCAATACTTACTTTCCTACAAAGTTATTAAATTTTGTCGAATTAAAAATCGATATTATCATAGTATTTTGGTCGTGTCGTGGACCTTCAATTAGTAGATTTTACTACTTAGGTTATTTTATGTTAATTTTAACACATATGTTGTCAGTAACAGACGTTTTTATTTTTACACTATGTCCGTTTCCACGAACATCAATTATGGGTAAATTTTAATAATCAATTTAAAATTATTAATACAAACTGATTCTTGAAGATAATATATTATAGACGAATTAAAATAAAATTTGAAATATTTATAAAGTTTTGAAACTACTCTGAATTCGTCTAATCTGTTTTGGAAGCGATCATCGACGAATAAAGTTCATGATAAAATATCAAAAACTAAATTCAAACCTCACGCTACAGAAGAGACGATATAACTCATCATCATAGTTTTGTGTTATTTCAGATTTTCACTGAAAGTAATGAAGACTTACTACAGAAATGATCCTGTGAAGTATAGTCTTAAATTTTCAATAATTCAAATATGTGATTTATATAAAATTTCCAGAACATCTTCTGTGAGTTATAAAATTCAAAGTAAAAAATTAATGTGTTTTATTTTAAAAATAGCAAACTACCTACAAAAAAAAAATTGATAACAAAAAATACATTATAAAATATTTTTTTATACCCGTGCATACATATATGACATCGGGTATATTAGATTTGCTCCTCCGTTTGTAACGCATCGATCTAGAGGAGCTAGATATAGTGTCAAGGGTACGTATCGGCTCAGAATCGAAAAATTAGTCGATCTAGCTATGTGTGTCTGTCCGTCCGTCCGTCCGTCCGTCCGTCCGTCCGTCCGTCCGTCCGTGTGTCAGCACGATAACTCAAAAACTAAAAGGGCTAGAGTCTTGAAATTCACACAAAGTCATTTTTAGACAATTTCTAGGTTCCCTATTGTTTTTGGTTAAAATCGGACCAAGGCTTCGGGGAGCTGCCATACAACTTTTTTGCACCAATATGAATTTCTTCAAAACTAATTATACTACGGGGATAAAAATTACACACGGTTAGTTTTATAATGACTCCGGCATTTATATGAAGTTTCAAAATGTTAGGGCCCCATTTTCGGGGGGCTGCCATACAACTTCTTTGCACTAATATGAATTTCTTCAAAACTAATTATACTACGCGGATCAAAATTACACATGGTTAGTTATATAATGAATCGAGCACTTATATGAAGTTTCAAAATGTTAGGGCCCCATTTTCAGGGGGCTGCCATACAACTTCTTTGCACCAATATGAATTTCTGCAAAACTAATTATACTACGAGGCTGAAAATTACACACGGTTAGTTATATAATGAATCGAGCACTTATATGAAGTTTCAAAATGTTAGGGCCCCATTTTCGGGGGGCTGCCATACAACTTCTTTGCACCAATATGAATTTCTGCAAAACTAATTATACTACGAGGCTGAAAATTACACACGGTTAGTTATATAATGAATCGAGCACTTATATGAAGTTTCAAAATGTTATGGCCCCATTTTGGGGGCTGCCATACAAAGTTTGCGATTCAATAACTGTGAATCTAATGAAGCTACAAGGTTAAAATTAAAATTGGGCAGGTAAAGTAATAGGGCAAGTTAGTTGGCAAAATTGGACATCAGTCGGACCATCGGAATTTTTGGGTGGGCCATTTTTTTTTTTTTTGTTTTTTTTTTTTTTTTTTTTTTTTTTTGTTTTTTAAGCTAAAGTTATGGGGCAATGAATGAAAATTTTGTTTTTTTGTTAATTTTTTTTTTTTTTTTTTTTTAAGCTAAAGTTATGGGACAATGGATGAAAATTTTTTTTTATGATTTGTGATTTTTTTTTTTTTGTTTTACGTCAAAATTATGGAGTAATGAGTTAAATGTGTAAAACAAGTATATTACGGTTTATTTTATACACCATAGTGGGTATGCACGGGTATCTAAAAGTTGACAAGGGCAACTATAATCTTCCTCGTTTTAATATAGATTTGGAAAATATATTTTTACTTTTGCTACCTGTGTTATTTAGTTTAGAATAAGAAAAACCATTTTTTGGAATATTTAAAATTAAGATTTAGATTAACAAAATAATTTATTAAAATATTAAATTTATGAAAATATTTAAATATAATTGCTTTTATTAATTATCACTAAAAATCTATCTTTGTGTCTTATGATATTTGGGCATTATGTATTAAAATAATTGGAAATACGAAAAGAGCTGAAAAAATAAAGTATCTGATAGATATAAAATTTTATTTTCATTTTAATAATAAAATTTCTAAAAAACAAGTTACAAATTGATATTTTTTTTTTGAAAATGATTTTGAAAACATTTTTTTCACATTTAAATTGCGATTATATATTTACGTTTTTTCTTTTTTACAAAATTTGAAATTAAAATCTAATCCCATATATTTTTAATTTAGATTATTAATTTAAATTTCAATTCGATAGAGTTACGTTTTTTTTTTAAATTAATTTTAAATAGGATAAATAAATATTTCTATATAAGTAATGCATATTTTTGTTAAAATTTTAATATAATCTGAATTTTAAATATTAATTTACATAAGAGACATATTGAAATGTAATTTTTACAGATTTATTTAATATATAAAATCAAATAAAATCTAAAATAAATATATTATTGAAAAAATAAATATTTAAAAACAAATTTTTTAAGCGATATATATATACAAACTGGTTTTAATAAATTATTCAGATTTTATTTTATTTTATCAATATAAAAATAAAAAAAAAATTGAATTAGTTAACAAAATATTTAATTTTTATATTAAATATTAAAATAAAAATGAAATATTGAATATAGGGAAATAATTTAAATTTAAAATATGGTTCTTTAATTGAAGTACTCGAATTTTAAAGGATTTTGCGAAATCTGTATTAAAAAATAAATTACTTATAATAAACTATTACACTTAAACGAAAGTATCTAAACACTTTGTTTGTTGACTTTATAAACTATAAAATCCTATACACTGTGGTATATTTTTTTCACATTGGTCAACCAATCGCTATTACAGAAAAAGCGAATTATGAAATTTCTTTCAAAGATTTATTACTTACATATTGCATTGATAAAACAACGTTTGATAATTATAATTATTTTTATGATACATCATAACTTAATTTATTTAATTGATTCTTAATTGATTATCTCATTGATTTTATCTAAAAGCAATGATTAATTCATAATATTAATGTCAAAGCCTATTTATTAAATTAGAAAAAATTACGCACAGACGCGTTTAGGTTGCACACGTGTGGACGTGTGTGATAGACATATAGACTTATTTGTAAAATTGTACCGATTTTCATTGATAGAAGCTTCAATATTTTATTTTTAAAGACTCTACTCCTTTAATAATACTCACTTGATCACTTTAATATCAGTTCATAGAGGTCCACGAGACATTCTTTTCTAAACTATACTATTATTAGAATTTATACTATATTATAAAAAATTAAATTCTTTAAGAAAGTCAACGCAGAAAAGTCTACATTAAGCTATGGCCTTTACTCGTTGTCTATTGTACCGCAGAAGCATTTTAGATTTTAATCGCAATTAAAAGAGTATTCTGACTACTGATGAAGATTATCTTAGAGAACAAGAGAATCATAGTACGGGGTTCAAACATGCCTTGCAGGGTTCAATGCTATATATATATATACATTCCCCACAATTATTCTAGATTGATATACAATGCTATGGGACAATTGCTTAATAGGAATAATGATTATCGTTAAATAATAGAAAGGAATAGATAAATGAATAGATAAATTTTGTGTATGGGAGCTAAGAGGGGTACCTTAAATGAAATTTAAATATTTTTTTTAGTTTTCATAATTTTACTCTTATCGCCGTTTCTAGGCCTCTTATGAAAATTTTGTAAAATGTATTCGAAAGCTTAAGATGTCCTCTTATAATCTTCAAGCGTTTTCTATCTTTTAGACTTTCAAAACTGAAAAGTGAGCTTTTTAATTTAAAACACGTTGAAATTTTAACAATTTTTTTTTATAAGTATGTATGCAGTGATATACTAAAGTGCACTTAATTAATGACTAAATACGTTTTTTTAAAAAAATTTCATTTATTAATAAAATTGAATAGGTACTCATTTTATAATTGTATCTTAGTGTAGAATATAATCATATATGGTTTTGAAAATTCTGTTTTTAAATATCGAATAAAATTATTTTTTTTTGAACTAATCACGAATATTATTTTCATATAACATTCAAATATTTGTTATTTTTAAAATAAAAAACCAAAATTAAACATTTATATATTCATACTCAATTAATTTATATTTATTCAAATCCTTTTTTCTATTCTATTTTAAAAAATAATTTTTATAATCAAATTATAGAAAAATAAAACTATCTGTTCCGTACATAAAATAAAATAAATAAATAAATACTTTCTAATTTTAATATCTTTTACGATTTATTTAAATAGATTTTTTTTATTTAAATAATAGATTTTAACTTTATTTTTACAATATGGGTTGGAGTATTCAAAAAACTTATTGAAGAATATAAAAGAATAAATTAAAATACATATATATATATAATATATATATAAAATTAAATTAATATTTATAGTCTCGTAAAAAGTATATATATATATATCTGAATATCGAATTAATATCGATTAATCGATTATTAAATAATGTGTATATATAAATATATATATATATACATATATAAAAGCATACGTTTACAAATTATAAACAAGCAAAAAGTCATTTAGTAAAAACGTATTTCGTGTTGAAAATAATAAAAAAAAACAGAAAAACATAATAAACATACATTTTGGAACTCATCCTAATATTGTTTTGCGTTTCGGTTTTTTTTTTTTTTTTTTCGTTTTTTGGTATTTACATTCACGGTTTTTTTAAGAATACCTGTATATAATGTTTATAACATGTGTATGTGTGTAATACATATTTGCTAAACGAATCCCTAATGCAAAATTAAGTAAAATAGCAGCTAATATTGAATGGTATAACATATAATATTATGTTTCATCCTTCTCTTAATTTTTTTTTTTAAATCCATTGATTTTTAAAAATGAATTCTATAGGTACCCACCACATTTTGTTAATCCTCTTCCGTCCCTCCACCATTAATTTTGAATCCTAAGCATAAACCGTTATAGCTCTTACTGTTTTCAGCTCTTACAAAAAAAGATAAAAATAAAAAGTAAAATGGTTTTTAAAAAAAAAAAAAAAAAATCCATTATCGATAGATATTAGATACTCTTCTACACAGTTCTGGGTCTCGTTATAAATTCGTTCAGTTCTCTTTTTTTCTAATTTAACTCGTTATCCTAATAGCATACAAAAAAAAAACAACAACAATAAGAACAAGAATAAAAAAAAAATTCAAAGAAAAAACCGAAAATAGAATCATTTTAGAGAATACGTGCCAAAATATTACCGTTATTATAATGAGCAAGTAAAAAAAAAAAAATAAATAAAAAAAACAAACCAACAATATGGTAACCAGTAGTCATATTAAATCGCATCTCGCATCGTTACCACCCATTGGCACTATACAAAATATTTAAAAAAAATAAAAAGTTTAACGAACTATAAAAATTAGGCTTCTACTATACTCTCATTTAAAAAAATGTATTTGTGAAAAGCTCACTTACTATGTATTTGATGGTATGTATATATATATAGACAAAGTCTACCCATTAATAATAATAAAAGAACTTGAACAAAGTAATTGGGTTTAGCTAAAAGTTTTTATTATTTTTTTAGTAAGTACTTAGTATATATATATATATACTATCATTATTATCAGAATTCGTATCATCATAAGGATCTCTTTTAAGTTTTCATTTATTTTCATTTCAATTCAACTCTTAATCAATATTAAAAATACATATATATATATATACAATATACATATATACAGGGTGGTCCAGACAATGGCTTAACCTCTTTTTTTAATTTTTTAACGTAGAATCCAAATTCGCATCGAAAAGTACCCGTTCCCATTTGAAAATCCCGATTTAGGGACACTTCCGGTCTAAAAAAAACCTATTTCCGGTTCTTTACGGAAGTTTAAGATATCGCCAATCGATAGAGTACCCTCGACTTAGTTAATAATTTTTTTTTTAAATTGTAAAATAACTACTCCTTTCCTGCTTAAAAAACTGATACGCATGGTCTGGACCACCCTGTATATTGGCTTTCTTTTATTGTTTTTTTTTCCAAGCTTTTGTTCTAATCTTAAAGCTTTAAAATGCAAATAATTGATATTGCTTAGTATATATATAGTGATCAGTAGCTAATACTTTGTTTTATTATATAGTTTATTTCCTGGTATATAAGAACTTTATATACCTTATTATATAAAAAGAATATGTACAATGTAAGTAGTATATAAGATGAACATTGAATAGAAAAAAATTTTACAACAATTCAATTTTAAATATAGAAATTCTATTATATTATGTGTAATACTCATATTAAAATTTTATCACTTTTATGTTTATTTGTTTTTGTTGTTTTTGTCTTCTGAATCCTTTTTCTATTGTGAATAGGATCCTTCACTCTTTCTAATAAAGTAATATACTATATAAAAAAAAAAAAAAATAACAATGGAAAATTGTAAAAAAAAAAAAATTAGAAATAGAAAGAGATAGAGATAGATATATGATAAGAGATGATCCTTCTATTACAAATAGGAAAATAGACAAAAAAATTACAACAAGTTGTTCTTGTTTTTTTTTTTTATTATTTGAAAGGATATTTTTAGAATTTTTTTTTTGTTTTTTTATTTTTTATTTTAATTCAATTTTGACACATAAAATAACAAAAAAAAAATTCACCAGAGCTTCATCAAGCATAGACACCATTATCATTATGGTGAATATAATATTAGCCAGCAGTGTTATATGTTGTTGTTGTTTTTTTTTTCTTTTATCAAAAAAGGATAATAGGTACTTGTGAAAAAAAAAAGTAAGTTT
Organism: Dolichopus griseipennis; assembly: GCA_963082915.1. NCBI lineage: Eukaryota > Metazoa > Arthropoda > Insecta > Diptera > Dolichopodidae > Dolichopus > Dolichopus griseipennis. Next base: position 38,709 of record CAUJBZ010000358.1, on the reverse strand, counting down.
CACCCAGTTAAAAAAAAAAGTGTTTCACTTTTTTTACTAGTGTAACACTTTAAAATAAAATAATAATATCCTTTTTTGAAAATCTTTTATCCTGTTCACATATCCTATACTTTAAAAAAAAAATACTTAAATATTTTATTTGAACTTTCTTGTATGCAATCCAATATTATTCAAAGGATGTATGTAAGAAAGGGATTAAAAGGGATTGTACAGGGTGTTTATAAGTAATTGGATAAAAATTTGTGGAGTTTTTTTTTTTAGATTTTAAGCAAGATTTGTTTAGTCCAAAGAAGATGTTTTGAGATGCTTGTACTATAGTCTAGGGGTTTAGTGAAATTTGTTTTGAAATTAGAAGATAAGATAATCAAGACTTTTAAGCCTAAAAAGAACATAATTGATTGATTCCATATAATTAATTCCAAGTATCTGTTGAGTTAGTAAGGATCAAAATCGATTACTAATACCGGCAATTAGTAGTTAGAAATTTAAGTTTTTCGAAGCAAATCTAAGTTAGACTCTTCTGAAGCAAATGGGGTAATTATGTTAGAACAAATAACTATATCTCAAGGATATTTAGGATATTCAACTTTCCAAAGATATACGTATCCTTAATAACGCATATTATACTTAAAGGACGAAAAGGATCCTTGTTGTTTTAAGGCTGTTTAGAGGATCTTTTTGTTTTATATTAAATACTTGGAAAACTGGCCACTAAGAACCAAGTATTCAAATAACTTTGATATATAGTCATTTGACACTTCTGAGGCACCTCATTTGCTTCAAAAACCCTACAAACCTAATGTCGGTATCCAATAAAAAACAAAGTGATCCTCCATTTTCCTGGTTTATATTCAAAACTCATTTCATTATTAGTTACTTAGTCGAACACGTTTTCAATTTATACTATCCAGGAAACTACTTTAATATATAGTTTTATTAGTACAAAAAAAAAATTTTACTAATACAAAAGAAGAATATATAGAAAGAATAAAATTAGTATTAAATGTTAAATATACCATGTAAAATGTAAAGTATAGCTATTTGAGAATACAATATATAGGAAAAAGGAAGTGAGTGCATTGTTATTAAATAATAGTATGAAAAATTGTTAACCGAATTTTTAATATTATTTTCTTTTATAATACTCTAAAGGCCTTATAATTTTCTATACAAAACTTCTATATTTTCATTGTATTTTTCATTTTTAATACGGAAGTATTTTCTTCTATACATATAGTTTCCGGTTTTTCCTTTAACTTTTTTTTTTTAAACTAATAACTAGGATTCGCCTCTAGGTAATATTTTTCATTATTTTAAAGGAAGAAATTATAAAATATTTTGTCAACTTCTCCGCTTTATTTTTGTTTTTCTTGTGTTTTTTTGTTTTAAAGGATGTATATATATATATGTATACGTATTAAATGGAAAATTTTGTCCTATTAAAATTTTTATATAAAAAATTTAAAATAAAGGAAGTTATAAAATTGAAATTTTCTTAAAACAAAACTATCAAAGTTTTTTCTTTATTTAAAAAAAAAAAACTTCAAAACATGTCTCTATATGGGATTTTCTTATAATACTTAAATACATCTTTAGTTTTTTTGTCAATTATTATTACTATATATGTATGTAAATATGTTTTGCAGATATATACATATACATTTATCTTTTGAATAATGATAAATGGATTAAAAAGGATTATCAAAGTTTTTAGCACAAAATTTTTTTGGATGCAAAAAATGAATACAATTTATTATGTGCATTATATATGTGCATATATGTGTGTATTTTTTTTATATATATATATATATATTATATATAGATTTACATAAAAAAAAACTAAGAGTTCTTGAAGTGGTAAGTACAGTAAGTACATATACTTAAAAAAATTTTACTTTTAATGTTATAGATTACTTATATCCTATATACTTTAAAAAAGGATATATGTAAAATAATTTTTAGGAATACCCTTTGGGAATAACTAATATAATATGCACAAATATATGCATATATATATACAATATACATATATATAAATGAAAATAAGTTTTATTCTTTACTTTAATTAAACAAAGTTTTTGTTTAAGGGCATAATTAAAGGACTCTTTTTATTTTGTTTATTTATATTACTTTTATTTTAAACTTAAAATACTTTTAAGTTATTTGTATTATGTTATAGTTTATATACTTGTAATTAAAGTAAAAATTGTATATTATTTTATTTGTTAATTATTAAATTATATTATACCTATGTATAAAGTTATTTGGTTGCAGTAAATAATCAACAAATTTGTTGCAGTATTGATCAAAATTCAGTTTTTTTGTTTAATTAAGCTTCATAAACTCGTATATATACTCTTTTCATGTAAACTTGATCCTTTTTAACATTAAATTTTTATTATTTAACATCAATTTCAGCTTTCAAATACAATAGAAGTCCTAAATTATCATTTTGAATAGGTCTTTTTTTAATCAGCCCGTTTCTTCGGATGGAGCTGTTGAATCAACATATTAGAAAAAAGTTACTCACATACTTTAAAATAAAGCTCATAGTCTTTTAGAGTTTCTTCAAAGCTCTTAGTCTTTTTTAATCAGCCCCGATTCTTGGAATCCAACTGTCGGATTAACATATTAGAAAAGTGGAACTCAAATACATACTTTAAAGTAAAACCCAAATACAGCAAGGAATTTTTTCCTTTTTCAACTTCAACTATAGAATTTCGAACTAGGTTTTTACAAATTATATTATTTCGGCACCTGGGTCGTATAAGATATGGGTGCGTTTTTAAAAAAGAATAAATTGGTTTGCAAAAAGTCCAATTTAATTTGAAAAAAGACCAAATTGATTTGAAAAAGGATCAATTTAATTTGAAAAAGCATCAATTTAATTTAAAAAGTTGCGATCAATTTAATTTGAAAAAAGACAAAATTGATTTGAAAATACACAAACTTTATGTTAAAAAGGACCAAATTCATGTGAAAAGAGTATATCTTGCAATGCAATATTTGCTGAATGTACTTTAAATGGTACATAATACCTTAAATATCTCAGGTTACAATGATTAAACATTAATTGAAATGAAATCATGAATGAAATCCCAAATATATATATTTAAGTTTTCTATTGTAAATTTTCTGTAAGTGCAAGTCAAGAAAACTAGATCAATATTTTTTTTTTTTTTTTTTAAATAAAATATAAAGAGAAAATTTTCTTTTAAATTTTAATGTCGTGTAAGTTGTTGTTACAGTTGCAGATTACTTTAAACTTTAAATCAATGTTTTTGCATCAATATTTCAGAAAAAAACTTTTTAGATTAGATTGATTTATTACTTTAGTTTTTTGAGGTAAATTGAAAAATTTTTATAAAGTACATTATATTATATAGCATTAGAGTATTGATAAATTGATTTTTAAAGTTTTGTAATTAAAATTAGAATGAAAATATTAAAGAGGTTTTGTATTTTTAATAAAAAGTTTCATATAAACAAGTAATAATAAAAATCATTATTTAAAAGGGGTTAAAAAAATTTGAACAGCTATTTTAGTTACAGATATATTTTCAATTTTTAACGGGTTGGGTACAAAATCTCGCGAACACCAACCTTCCTAAATCCTTCCTAATTTTATATAATATTATTATATTTCAACTTCAAAACTTTTAAAATAGTGGGGCCTGCCCGCCCAAGCTTCCTTTAAACAAATTATTAAAACCCTGAAACCAACTCTAAAATCGCTTTTAATTATATACTATATACTATATAGCATTTCAACTATGAAATTATAAAATGCGCGAGATTTATAAAAGCACGAGATTTTGGTACCCGAGATTTTGATTCGCGAGATTTTGAGACGCTTCTCTTTTTTAACCCATTGCTAGAACGTAAACGAATGCCCATACTAAAAAGATTTCTTAAAATAGTTATACTTATTTGTTAAGAATACAATACAAGACTTCTCAAAGTTTCGAACTCAAACCGTTTGAAAGATATAAGGGATCCAGAATTTTCTAAAAATTAGGTTTGGATAAGTAAAGTACAATATGGTTCAATATTTTTAAAATCTGCTTAAAAACCTCATGAATGTTCAATAACAACTTTGTGAATATCTTTTAAATTCTTTTTAGTTGACTAAGGAGCAAAAGTTTTTTTCATTGATGCATTAAATATTTATATATGTACCACAAAACTAATAATTTTACTTCGATTAATTACTTATACAAAATTAAAATATATTTTCTTGATTTATAATAAACTTTACTTACAGTTTGTAAATTTGTACTGGTAAAAAAATATATTTCTTAATAAACAGTCAACACTCACCTGAAATTAGAAAAAAAGAAAATAAATTAATTATACAATATAAATAAAAAATTTAATTGTTAAAATCTACTAAAATAAAAATTTAAATGAATTACATTTAAATTATTCAATTATATTCAAAAGATATTTCGAATTTTATTTACAGCAAAATATTTTACACTGTTATTTATTAAAATGTCGCTCATATTTATATAAAAATGTCTTTTCTACTAACGAATTTTGAATTCAAATGTTTTAACACATTGTTAGTAAGTTAAAAATTACAATAAATTCATTGTTAAAAACTAAAATAAAAATTAAAAAAATTTTGAAGAGTTCTCAATTAAAATAATAATACTTCCAAAGGAAATGGATTAACGAACCTTATTCAGTTAATCTTTGTTGATTTAAATATAACACATTTTATTAATTTCATTCTAATAAAGCATTCTAAATTATTGAGTCACAGAATTCCAACTCTTTTACCGGTGATCTGAATTAAGGCCCTACGAAATAACGCCCGAGGTTTTATTTCTTATAGTAATTGAGAAATAAAGCCCCCAAAATATGTGAAATAAAGTCCATGGTTTTATTTCTCCTTTAGGTTGAACCACGACTTCTTTGAGAAATAAAGCCCCCATGTTGTTACCAAAGTATTGCATACATTAATCAACATAGATTTTTAAAATATACTTCCTAATATAGAATCTAGCATAGACAAATATATAAATACTAAATACATATTGTTTTATATCTAATATTACACTTATATATAAGTTATTCAGGTTTGAAAATTACAAAAATGGATTTTACTACATATTTAATGACAAATAGTAAGTCGGGGCTTTATTCCTCAAGAAGTCGAACATTCAATTGAAAAATAAACAACACCCCGAAGCTTTATTTCTTACAGAAGTCGTAGTTCAACTCAAAAGAGAAATAAAACCGCGGGGCTCTTTTACTCAATTACTATGAGAAAAAAAAACCCCAAGGCGTTATTCCTCATTTACCATATATTCAAATCTACAATCAAAAATAGAATAAAGCGCAATAATTTCCTTGTTAAATCAAATCAAAATTATAAAATTCATATTCGAGAATGAAATAATGAATTTATTCTGTAAATAAAAATAACAAAATTGTCATTTCTTAAAAAGGAATAAACATTTTATGTACTAATGTACTTAATTTTACATAAAGCTTTTTGTACAAAATATTGTTAAAATAGTGAATATATTTAATTATATACTTATTAAATTTATATTCTAAATCCAAAATAATTTTTTACATTTTAACAATATGACAATCATATTGTAACATTTTGATAAATCTCTTTTCATCCAATTTACAAAAGCTAGTAAATCAAATATAATTCATGTCAAAAAATATTAAAATATTTAATTATATATAGTCATGTCAATATTATATTAACATTTTTTGATTTAATATATATATATACGTAATATAATGGTATTTAGAGACAATATAAATTAAAGTTAATACAATTTATGAATTGAAATTAATTTAATTTTGACATCATCATCATCCAAAAATCACTAACTATATTATGTACTACTACTACATTATTACGAATTCAATTTCCGAAATATCCTCTAAAAGGCTTTTATTAAATTTTGAGCGCAAAAAAAACATTTTGAATTCAAAAGAACTCTGACACTAACTACATAATAATATTATATTATATACATTAAAAAAAAATCTAATTAGTTCTAGCATAGATTAAAGAGATTTATATAATTTGTTCCCCCCTTAAATCTAAAATCATTCATTTATACACTTTGTTACTATATACATAAGTTTTACATATTAGTATAGCAATATATATATAATAATATTTATAGTGTATTTAAATAAATGTATATAAATGTGTTTTATAATATATAACAATTTTATATATTATATACATTTTATAAAATATGATTTTAAAATTAGCTTTATATAATCTAGAATTATTTTATTTAATAAAAAGAAATTGAAACAAAAGTATATATATATATTTTTTTGTTTTAATTAAAATTAGTTTCAAAGTTTTTAAAAAATAAACAAAAAGATGTATATATACGAGTATATAAAGAATATATATATATAAATATATACTTACTAATTTATAATAACATTTAAGTATCAGAAAGACCGGCATATATATATATATAAAATCCATTTTTTTAACTTTAGAAGGAGGCGCAAATAAAATAAATTTTTTTTTGTTGTTTTTTTTTTATTTTATATTTTAATTAAAAATTGTTGCCATAACATCATAACTACCATACTAACTAATATCAAAAATAACTTTCAATTTCAACAAAATTAAATTCAATTTATTTCTACAGTTTTTCTTTCTATACTTACATTTATCAAAACATACCACACAACAAACACCAATCATACCCTCTATATAATTATCCACCCATAAATTGCAAAGAAATTACTTCTAACTGTATACAAATATTATACTGTAAAAAATAATAACAAAAATAGACAAACGTTTAAAATTAAAAAAAAAATAAAATCAAAAATAAATAAGGACATGGAAAGTTATAGTTGATTCAAGCACTTCTAGGATGATACTGTTCTTGTACAAAGATTGGCAAGAGTATTTATAAGCAATTAATCGAATTCTCTTAATTGTTATGATTATCAGTTATCAGTTCTCACTTGTCAAACTTTCTCTTTTACGATTCTCGCACTTTTTTAATATGGTGTGTTACTGTATTAGAATATTTTACTCTCAGTTGTCAATTGTCATAATTATCAGAATCATGTCAAATGTTTGTATTAATAATAAATTAGGTATAATAATAAAATTTAGCTACTTAGATATTTTTTTGGAACGAAAAAGAGGGTTCACTAAGTGGCTCTATATTTTTTAAACTTTTATTATTTTTTCCCCATATATCATTTCTTATTTTTGATTTTCTCCTTAGGTAAGGTTATTATCTTTTTCCGACTATATGTACATAGTCAGAATAGTAACGCGTGCCTGTATTGCAAGCGTTCAATTGATTTCTTACATAACATTTTAAAAAAATCATTTTATTACTGACGCCTTTTAGTAAGGGCCTAAAAATTACCTCAGCTCCCAACTAGGGCCGCCAAGATCTTTTTAATGATATGCCCAATATGCTAGTAAATCGCCGATTTTTTTAATATGGGCCTAATAATTCTCTCAATATCCAAATAGAGCGACCCGAAACTATCACCCCCAAACAAAAGTTGCAAAGCTGGCCAATACCTTTTCAATGATAGCCTACATGATAGTACACCGATGGCATTTCTATTAAGGACTTATAAATTGTCTCAGTGCCTAAGCAGGACGATTTGCAACCGTGACCCGGAACAAAAATTGTAGAACTCGCCTAGACCTTTGCAATGATACCCCAATGATACATGAACACATCGGCTATAATTAATGAAAATCCATTACAACTTATAAAGATCTAAAAGGACTTCTGTAAAATTGAAAAGTTCAAATGTGAGATTTTTCTGAATAGTAAGACATTGAACTCTATCAAATGCTTTTTTCCGCAAGTCTCTTTTACCGCGCATATAGAAGTGCTTCATCTTTTTGATATGAAGTCAGTCATTGAGTAACTGGCTTCATGCATTTGTTAGAAGCAGCTTTGTATATATATAAAAGGTGTATGTGAGATTAGGACGAATTTTATAGATGGTTTCAAAAATTTTATCCGCCATTTTGGGAGCCGCCATTTTGGAAGCCACCATTTTGGCATTCGATATTTTAAAAATCGACATAAATTCCCAGGTTCAATAATCTTGCACCAACGGCAAATTCTCAATTTATTACATTAAAAAGACACAAAAAATTCGGTATTAAAAACGAAAATTGGTATTTAAAATACAATTACAATGAAGAACGCGATAAAATACCAAAGGAGAAGTTGAATTGTATACAAAATAACTTTAGTTAAAGTCTCATGGGGTGAATGAACTAACAAAGATTTTTCATTTTATTTTAAATTTTTTTTTTTCTTCAATTAATTAAATAACAAAACGACTTTTTGCTTTATTTTTACTCAACTTTTTTTTTTTTTAAAGAGGCAATGCCGCTGCTTAGTAAAAACTGTGGAATCCCAGTTTTTTTTTTTAATTACCATTCTTTTTTGTTGTTTTTGTCTTTTATTTAACGCAATAGTTAAATAGTCAGAAAGGCGCATAATAGCGATAGAAATAAGGAAAAAATTTTAAAAAAGTATTTAAAAAAAAGAATATGACAGGATTAATTGGTATTATTATAGACAAATAGGTTTATAATTGAAGAAAAAAGGAATTGAAATGGGGGAAAGGGATGTTAAAAAAATTGCATAAAATAAAATATAATGGAGAATAACTTTATTTTGAAATTTTTTTTTATTTTATATTATAATTTATGCATTCTATTTTAAATTTTTTTTAAAAACTCCAATTATTCAGTATTGTGTTACTTAATATACTTATTTAAATATTAAAATTCTATTTAATATTTAAAGAAATAAATAACACTTTTAAAAGTTATACTACCGGATTGATGTCAATAATAATAAAATTTGAAATTTTGATTTTTATAAAAAAAAAATGGTTATTTTAAATTCTGCTGTTTTTTTTCAGCTCTAAGTACATTTTCCAAGCAGTTAAATACTCAGATATTGAGTATAGTATGTATTAATTTAACCCTTACAAAGGTTAGATTATTTTGTGAAATTTAATATTTTTAATATTTAATACATAGAAATGAAGAGAAATAATAAAAAACCCGTGGGGTTTATTTTTTTAATTTAATTTATAATTGAAGGTCTTCTGGTTAATTGATTAAAGTTGACATTTTTACTGACATCTGGTATCTTATAAAGAAACTGGTAGTTATTACATGAAAAAAAACAAAGGACATTTATGTGTCCCCAAGTTTTATGTAAGTTTTGTCCTCTATTTTTTTTTTGTATAAAAGTTATTAAACCGAAATAATAAAAGCCATTAAATCGAAAATTTAAAAGTTATTTTTTTTGGACATTTCCGATTGATTTAAAAAAAAGCCGAAAAAATTTAAATGCCATTTATATGAAAACATATTTAAAAAATAAATAGCTATACCCTTGATTTTTGAGTTGAACACGATTTTAATCCTATAGGAATTTCATATAAAAAAATTTAATTTTAAACATTTAATATTGAGTTCAATTTCGTATTTCAATTGTATATTGAATACTTTTTCAAATAAAGGAAAAAAACCTATCAAAGTTGGGAAAATATAATTCAAAAAAATCAATTGTAAAATTAATAGGTTTGTACATTGTACACTTTTCATTCAAAAGTAATCCCTTTACAGTATTGTTTTTTTAATTAAGGCAAAAGAATTCAAAATACAAAAAAAAATGGATGTATTTAAATAAAATTTCCCAATAAATATTAAATAAATTAAAAAAAAAAAAAATAATGGAGTTTATAACTGAAAACTCATTTTTAAATAAAAGAAACGATGGGGAACAGGAAGGTTAAAAACCTTTTATTAAAATACTCGATTTAAATATACCATAAATAGTTAATTCATTGCAATTCATTAATATTTCAAAAATATTTTGCATGATAAAATTTACAATATTGAAGGCAGCAATTTAAATCCAAAAATAATTAAAACATTAATTAAATATTTAATAAAATAGTAGTTAAATGTCTAACACTTGCATTTCATATACATAAAACAATTAAATATTAATAATGAAATTAAATAAATTTTATATATAAATATATATATGTATAGCTCATTATAAAATATAGTTATCTATGTTTAAATTGTAGTTTACAATTACCCTAGTAACACACTCATCATGAGTTCATCGATCAGATGAAATTAGTAATGATATTTATTCTAGCTGTGGGACTAAACTTATTTATATACTTCTGTTGTATATAATGAGCGATTCTATGAGCGATTGCTGATTGTATGTACTACGCTCATTAATGAACTATGTACTGAAATCATTAATATTGCAATTATGAGAATATTATTGAGGGATTCAAACTGCGGGACTGAACTCATTTATATACTTCTTTTGTATATAATGAGCGATTTTATAAGCGTACTACGCTCATTAATGAACTGAAATCATAGGTATTGTAATGATGAAATAAATAATGAACTAATCACTCAGTGAAAACATATTAGAATGATCCTTAATGATCCCATTAGTTTTATAGTTTTGTTTCAGGTTTATGTACAATACAAATTTATTTTTAATTTAAAATTTTAATTGCGTTAGTTTTAGGATAAAATCCCCCGTCCCCTTTCTAAAAATATTAAAAAACTGATGGGCATGGGTTACTAGGGTAAGTACTCTATATGATTGTATTAAAAATAAAACTTTTATAATTGCTTTATAAATTATGTACATGGTTTTTGATTTAAACATAATAATTATCAATGTATAATAGTTAAAGATAATTACTATCATAAAATGCATTTTCCAGAAAATTAGATTTGAAAAAATATTTTATAATGCTAGCAATTAGTTTAATCAAAGATTAATTTGATAAAATTGGGTCTACTAAGTTATATCAAATTAATATGCTATAGTTTGTATAAATATTAATTGTATTAGTGACTATACAGTTTTTTAATTAATAATAAAATGGCGATTTGACAAAATGTCAATTTAAAATTTGCCAAATATGTCGACTTGCACAATAAACCGATTCTTAAAAATTGATTCTTTCTAAAAATAAAGAATTTTTACATAAATAAAAGATTGAAGCCCAGCTAAGCCCCACTAAACAAATTTTTGAATCCAACTCTAAAATTCATTCTGTATCGTACATTCATATTCTGGAAAAAGCGTATAATCCATGATCTTGTAATGAATTCGAAAATCGATTATAATTATTTTTATTTATACGCATTTTTAGTTAATTAGGAATTAAATATTCGTGAATACTAAGCCCCCGCTAAACAAATTGTGAAACGAACTCTAAAATCTATATCCTAATTAATTTATATACATATTTTATTAAAGCCGTATAATATTGAAAGAGATACACACCTATGACTATAAAACCTCTTCTGATTCAAAATCTCGACGCAAACACATAAAACACAAACACATATATTTTTTAAAAGGCGTATATATATAACCCTGCTTTTCCATAAATACTGCCTAAATATTTTGGAAAATTGGTATGACTCAGATTTTGAAACCAACTATAAAATCCCTCCTAATTCAGAATCTCGACTTATACATATAAATTATATATAAATATTCTTTTCAAGGCGTAAAACCCTGCCTTTAAATCCACAAACAATGCCTTAACATTTTGGAAAATGGGTATAACTTAGATTTTGAAACCAACTATGAAATCCCACCTTATTCAGAATCCCGACTCATACAGTTAATTTTATATATAAATATTCCTTAAAAGGCGCGTATATGATCCTGCTTTTCAATCCATAAATATTGACTAAATATTCTGAAAAGGGGGTGGCGTATATAAACCTAATTAGAAAGTCGACATTCTATATAAAGTTAAGGATCCCGGTAAAATGACATACATGTCCTCCCAGTTTTAATTATCCTTATCAGAACAATTTTAATTCGTCTTAGAATGAAAGTTTGAGCTCTTCCTCTTAGTATGGTAAAACTTCAATTTTATATTCTTCCCTTTTAACTAAATTTTATAGTAGAATCCATTATATTTTGAAACTAATTTAGAAAACAGTTATACATTAGAGTTTTCAAGTTCATGTTAACTAATAAGTACTTATTAAATTACAATTAAAAAATAACAATGGAAATTTATTTTTAGATTTAAATTGATTATATTAAATACTGCAGTAAAAGTCTATGATGCATTTAAAACTCTCCTACTTAATTGATAAATTTCAATAAATATGTCTGAGGTAAATTTTTTTTATATTGATGACCAATGCAGGTATAATATTTACAATAATTCAATATTTAAATGGTAATAATACTCAATCAAATTTATATTTGCAAAATTTCAATGTAGCAGACACTTTAATTAAAAAAAAATTACATTTATAAATAAAATTTGATGTAAATTTCAATAATTTTGACAAAATATTGGCAAATAAAATATTTTAAATTTTGGAAAACAATTAAGATGTAAATTTAAATATACACAAATATTTATTTAATACAATATTATGAAAAAACTTACCTGTAAAAATTGACGTATATATTCATTTCCATGTTCAACTAAAAATAATTGTACAGCATTCATAACATGTGATGGTATTTTACATTGATTTTGATTACCAAATATTATAACACTACCACCATTATTACCAATATTATTTATTGAACAACTACCACCACAATTACTACTATTTAATATACTATTACAATGTATTTTATTATTAATACTATTATTACTATCACTTACATTGTTATTATTATTAATATTACAACTATTACTATTATTATTTAATGAAATATTATTATTACAATTTAAATTAATACTGTTATTATTATTATTATTATTAATAGGTAAAATATGTTCATTGCCATTAAAACGAAAATTTGATGTAATGGATGATGGTGTTGTTGTTGTTCCAGTTGCACTTGTTAAAATACCACCAGATGTAAACATACCATTTGTATTAATATTTGCACCAAATTGTAATGCATTACTATTTAATTCTGGTGTTTCAACAATTGTATCAGATAATATATCATTAAATGTACTACCATTACCACCTAAACCAATACCATCAATTAAACTAATACCAATATCAATATCACCATTTGCTAATAAATTATAATTACTATGAAGATTTATTAAATTTAATGAATCGGGTGGGATCGGATGATGATGTGACGGTTCTTGTTGCTGCTGCTGTTGTTGTTGTTTATTCTTTTTTAATGTTAAAGTATGATAAAGTGCATTAGCAGATGATTCTAATTGTATTTTTTTTCGAATATCTTCGGAACTCATTAATGGACCATTACTACTACCACAACTTACACTACCACCACTACCACCACCACAACCACCACCGAAACTACTTACACTATTAAAATTTTTTGTTCGATTTATAAATTCAATTGAATCAAAATTACTTGAAATTGTATGTGATAATGAACCAATTATACCTGATCCCCCTGTTACTGTTGCCGACGCTGAAGATGATGATGATAATTTCCGAAGATCTGGATATTTATCAACTGCTGTTAAATTTGAATGTGATGGATAACGTAATGTTTTTCCCAAATTATTGAATGGATTACGATTTGATGCCGAATAAAACTCATCATCTTCATCATTATTATTTACAATATTATTATTGTTGTTATTATTGTTGTTGCTGCTGCTACTAGTTGAAAATATTGTACTAATTGATGTGGGTGTATTCGGCGAATCAGTTAATATATCTTCTTCTTCAATATCGGGTAAATCAGTACTGGATGCCATTATATAACTAATAAATGATGATGGTGTTGATTGTTGTTGTTGTTGTAATTGTGGTTGTCCACTGGGTGCTGGTGGTGGTGGTGGTGTTGAATAATTATTATTTTCTATACTTGTATCCACCATTTGATTCATTAATTGATTACTTAAGCTGTGTTGTTGTTGTTGTGTAGCTAAAGAACTGACATTTGTCGATCCAGATGATTTTCGTAATTTTGCTATTGGATTACTTGAAATATCATCATTTGATTCAACAATTTTTAAACAAGCAACTTCTGATGATATTGCACTTGAAACTTTCTCTTCCAATTCATTTATATCGGAACAATTTAAGGCAGCAGTTTTTATTGTAGTTGTTGTAAAACTAAATGGACTTATTGTTGCAGTTTGAAGTTGTTGCTGGTGTTGTTGTTGCTGTGGCAGTAACAATGGTGGATTTTTTAAACTTTGATATTGTTGTAATGCAGTTGGTTGCATTGATTGTAATAGATTTGGTTGTTGTTGTTGTTCTAATTGTGGACGGTTTAAATCATTTGTTGGTGAAAAATATCTATGCATTAATGGTGAATCTGAATTACCAACAATATTACCAATTAATCTTGCTGAATTTTCCATACGTGTTAAAACTTCTTCAACACGATCAATTGTTTGTTCAACTTCTTGATCATTATCAAAATTTATACTGTTATCATTTAAATCTGATGCCAATGATATTGGTATTTGTTGTTGTTGCGGTTGTTGTTGTGGTTGCTGTTGTTGTATAACTGACATATCTAATGGACTTTTATATTTTGATCTAAAATCACTGCTTATTTTTTGTTTTTCTTCAGCTGATGGAATTTTTTTATTTGTTGTAACATAAGAACTTCCACTTCCATTTAATTTAACTGATACCGTTGTTGTTGCTGTTGTTGCAGATGTTGATGAAAAATCTTTTATTTGATTTTTATTGATATGTAAACTTTTCAATCCCTGTACATTTCCATTGTTCATTGCTGCTGCATTTGATGATGATGACGATGATGATGATGACGATGATGAAGATGATGATGTTGCCAAATTATTATTATCAGTTCTTTTAATCGCTTGTGTTATAGGTTTAAAAAATGGTGATGAAGGTTTATTACTATTGTTTGAAACACTACTTTTACTACTACTGTTACCACTACTATTGCCACTATTATTTACACTATTATCCTGCAAAATTTTTTGTCCTGGATAACCATTTGGTATGATTAAATTACTACCATTAGAATTTGTTGTTCTTGTTGTTGTTGTTGATGATGTAGCGGTTAAAGAAACAATAACATTTTTGCTATTAGCATTATTTGCTATTGTTGATGTTGTAGTTGATATTGTTGTTGTTGTTGCTTTTGTTGATGATGATGATGATGATGAAAATGAATTGAGTTTTTTTGAACGTTTACCAACTAAATCACCAACTGTTTTAAACATATCACTAGCTGAAGAGATTTTTATCAAATCATTACCAGAAGATTTCGATTTTAAAGATGATTTTGATACTAATGATGATGATGATGATGTATCCTTTTTTGGTATATTACCATTTCTTGTTAAATTTGTTGTTGTTGTTGTTGTATTTGATGTTACCGCCTTAGGATTTGTTATCATGGAATTTGTTGTTGTATTTTGTTGTACAACATTTGTTTGAGATTTTATTGTTGTTGTTACAACATTCTTTGATGATTGATTAAATGATGTAGATGATGATGATGATGATGAAATTATTTGTTTTTTATCTTCGGGTAATAAAATACGATCAACAATTTCAGTATTAGAACTATTAGAATCAGATTTTTTTATTGTTTTAAAAATATTTTCAGAATTTTTATTATCCAAATTATTACTTAAACTATTATTTAAATCTTTTGAATTTTTTTGTAATTTAAAAGAATCATTAGGACCATTACTCCCCCTACTACTATTATTACTATTTTTATTACTAGAATTATATCCACTACTACCAAATGCTTTAAATAATGTTGAAGTTTTTTGCGGTTGATGTTCTGTTTGAGATTTTATGACAGTTTTTGAATTTGTTGTTAATGAATTGGTTTTAGTGCTAGTAGTAGTACCAGATGATGGCACTGTTGTAACAATTGATGTTATTTTATTAGATGATAAAGATGAATTTGGTTTTGTTGATATACATTTATTGGTAATAATTTCGTTGTTTGATGATGATTGTGTAGTCGTTGTTGTCGTTGTGGCTGTTGTAGATACTGTTGATTTTGTTGTTGAAATTGTTTTATTATTGCTAGGACTATTACTATTACTATTGTTATTACTATTATTACTACTACTGCCATAATTGGACATATTAAATGGATTTTGTACAAATGATGCTGAATTTTTAAAAATTCTTGTAAAATTTCCTGGACTAAAATATGATAAACCACCACCGCCACTACTACTGCTACTACTATTACTTTTTTCTGTATTTTTATCAGATCCTTTTGAGGGGGATGGTTTTGCACTATGTGTTGATATTGAATCTGTTGAATTTTTTCGATTAACATTTTCCAATGATGTTGATGATAATTTAACAGATGATGTAGATGATGGAACAACACTAACACCACTAATACTATTACTATTACAACTAATATTTGTAGCACTGCCATTATATATTGCTGAATCATCTGATTTATAACTAGATGTACTATTAAGATTTGGATTACTACCACTGTTATTATTTGTTGTAGTAATGTTACCACCACTACTATTACTATTGCTATTATTACTATTAATGCTACTGTTACTGCTGCCAGATGTTGATAGCAAACGAATTTGTTTAGATTTTGATGAGAACATATTATTCTTTTGAAGGCACTTAATTCATTGCATATGAGCATGTTTTTTTTATATATATATATATATATTTCAATTTTTTTTTTGTTTTTCTTTTTTTTTTTAAACTTTTTTTAATAAATTGTATTTCATAGATTTTCTTTCTTTCATAAACATTTTTTTTTAAAATACAATTTAGATTTATAAACGAAATTTTTTATTAAACTTTATGTAGTTGTGTTTATTTTTATTTTTTCTATAAAAATAAAAAAAAAGGATAAAATTAAATACAGTGTCCTTTTTATATACACACAGATAAAATCCAATAAATGAACAAATGAAAAAGAAATATAAAATAAAATATTCGTTTGGAAAATTGTTTAAAAAATAAAAATAAATATAAAAGATATATGTATCTTATAGAATGGATATTTGCTATATTGTATTTGAAGGATATTTTGTTGTTGTTGTTGCTGTTTTTTTGTTTTGTTGCACTTTTTATATTTATCATCAAATAAAAAAGTGAAGATAAGGAGCTATTTAATACTTGTTCCCTTCTTTTTTTATTATTATTTAAGAAATGATTATTATTCTATTTTTAAAATACATATGGATAAGATCCAATGAATTTTATGTGTACTTATATTTGAAAAAATAAATATGCGATAATATAAAATAGCTTTAAACTAGAAAATATTCTTCAAAACCAAATATTTTAATACTTTTTTTTTTATTTTTATTATTCTGAAATATATTTGACAGTAACGATAATTGGATTGGATTTGTATTGTAAATGTTGTAAAAGTTAAAGAACCATAACACCAAAAGAAAATAAATTGAAGAAATAAACAATAATAATAAAATTGAAAGTAATGACTTTAATTTTTAAGGATATTTTTAAAGTAATTTTTTTTTCATTTATAAGATAAAAACGATATTCGAGGAAATACGAGGGGAAATGGAAAATTATTTTAATTTTCAGTTTGTTATTAAGTACTTAAACTATTATTAAAATCGTATATCTTCTGAACGGCTTAAGCTAGAAATTTAAAGTTTTGGGAGAAGTTTGATTAAAAGAAAATATTATGAGTTTTTTAAGGTCCTTACTCTTTAGGAGCTGTAAACGGGTTAAAATTAAAATTTTTCTATTTTTAAACACTTGTAACATGAATACCTATTAATGTTTTGTTAAATCTGATAATATGTTTAAAAAAAATTGTTTTAAATTATTTTAATTTAATTTATATTAAAATTTTTAATACTTATTTATTTTATTCCCATTTCCATTATTAAAATTAAAGTGCCCATTCGAATAAAAAAAAATAACAATTTTTAAGACAAGTGTTCAAGTAACTTCTTTGCCAGGAATTTAAATGTTTTTCCTGTAGTCTGTAGATGCTATAATCACACTCTACAGTTTAGTATTAAAATTTTTTAAGGTTTATTTTTGTATTTTGATTCTAAAAAAACTTTTTGAGTATAAACTTTTCAATTACCACCTATTTTTATACCTTTTTTAAAAATTATTTATACGGCAGCCTAAAAGTATGCAATATTACTGAAATTAACATGGAAAACCTTTTGATGGAAGTAAGATTTAATATTGATTTTTTTTTCGCCATAATTTTTTACAATACTACATAAAAAATGGAATAAATAGAGTTTTTACTCTAACTAATAAGAAAATTAAAATATAAATTAGAAAAACAATTAACGTAAAAATTAAATATTAATTTAAATGTTAATAAAATAATTACTAATAAGTCAATTTTTTATAAACTTTTTATAGGCTAAGTTATAAATAAGAATGTAATAAAGGCAATAATAAAAGTTTAATACAAAAAAAAAAAAAAAAAAACCTTTTGATGGAAAATTTAATTTTTAAAATGTAAATTTTAAGTTTTAAATTTTAAATAAATGTAAAAGAAGCTTTATTTCCATTAGAGTGTTGGAAAAAAACACTTAAAATAACAGTAAAAACAGTACAAAAACGGTATAATTTCAATTTTCCACAAAAAAAAGGAACGGAACGGAAATAAAAATTAAATAAACCGTAATTTCGTCAACCAAATCTCTTATAATAAAAATTAACAAGACACAAAAAATAAAAGGACATTTTCGTCCTTTTTATTTTTGTTTTTAATCATAATTGTTTTGGTTTGATGATAATTTATCTACTTTGTTCCTTTTTTCCGTTTTTTTGGTAACCATTTTTAAAATAAAACAAAAAAAATAAAATTTTAAACAAAAATTAGTTAAAAAGTTTTCCCAAAAAAAAAAAAAAAATTAAATTTTTCCTTTTATTTTTTTTTTATTTTTCAATTTTGTTAAAAATAAACAAAACAAATTTTTGTTAACTTTTTTCACTCAATATTGGAAAGATATTTTTAAATATAAAATTTATACAATAAAAACAAAATTAAACAAAATCACCTTTTCAAAAAAAAAAAAAAAAAAAAAAGAGAAAAACTTTAAGTAGAAAGTTTGAGTAGCTTTCCATTAAAAAAGTTCTCAATTCCTTTTTTCTCATATACAAAAATGATTTATAGATCAATTCATTTCTTTTGGTTTTTGTTTGTGTTTATTTAAGGAATGGAAAATCAATCAAAGTGTGCACACATAGTAAATAAGTATATGTGTACAAAGAAAATTAGAAAAAAAGAGAAAAAATACTTAAATATGACAAAAATAAATCAAAGATATATACACAAGGACAATATCAAGAAAATTTTGCTTTCTTATTATAGTGAAGAGATAATTTGAAAGTCAAATGTTATGATATTGCCAAGTGATTCTGTAAGATTTTCACAAAGTCCTCAAAAAAATAAATCCCAATTATTTTTTGAAAAAAGTTCCCTAAATAAATACAGTTTCTATAGAAGTCCCCAAAATAAAGAAAAAAATTCTAAAAATTAAATGATTTGTTGCCGACTTATTATTTATGAAAAAATGTTAGAAGGGTTTTCAGAGTTGGAAACAAAATCAGGGTTACAATAATTTGTTTAGCAGAGATTTGCGGGGCCACAGCCTCAATTATATTATATACCTTGTTGTTGAATTATTATTTATGAAAAAAAATAAGGAGAGTTTATATACAAAATGTCCTCAAAATACAATTTTTAAAAAGTCCCCAAAATAAAGGATAAATGTCCCCAAAGTTTCAAACAAATTTTGAGGACTTTTTTTCATTTTCATGCTATTAGCAAAATTCAGCCGTAATTCATGCTAATAGCTAAATTTGACCAATGTTCTAGTGGTTAAGACACCGAATTTCCAAGTAAAAGGTCTCGATTATAAGCCCCGGCCAGATAATTTACCAAATAAAAAAAGTATATTGCAAAACTTTTATTTAAGTATATCGTAATATAATATAAATAAGTATATAATTATTACTCTTGTGTGTAAGATAAGGTAGATGGCCCACAAAATTTATATTTTGTTTATTATTTATAATCTAATACAAAAGCTAAAGTCAGGTATAACGACTTAGTGAAAATAATTATTAATGATACTGAGGATTACTTACGTACTAAATATCTTATACTCCTTATAGCAGTGCTAAAGGAATAAAATAAAAAATTCTATTATCAGAAATGAAAGTATTAATAATAAAAAAGTCCTTTAGCTATTCCTATTCCCTTGTACTAAGGCTACTGTTGTCTGCAGGAACAGAAAACTAGTTTAACAGTAGTTATATTATTTTCCCAAATGTTATATTAAATTTTACGAATTTCTAATGTTGAAATAATTTTAGTTTAGTTCAAAATTTGGTTTGTTCATTTTTAATATCGAATAATACGAATTGAGTATTATTTAACTTCCCAGATTAGACCCAGATTAGGGTCAGTTAATTTTTAAATAACCCAAAAACATGGCCTGTTTTAACTTCTTCCAATTCTGTGGATTGTGGGCAACTAAATATCTTAAATATGATTGACAAAATGTTAATTTAAAACTCAAAACGTCAATTTATAAGCTAAATTACCATTCCAACAAAGTACATTAAATTCATATGAATGAAGATATACATATATGTACATTCATATGAAATTTAAACCTGAAATTATTTCAAATTTATCCAAACTTTGTTATCACATAGAAATAAAAACTGACATATAAAAAAAATTTATTTTTATAATGCCCCTAAAGATGAAACGAATAAATTCCCAAAAATAAACAAAATACATATTTAACTTCAGAAACAAAAATACAAATAAACACTAAACAAACGTCAACAATAATAATACTTTCTAATATTATATACATATATGTCTAAAAGTATGCAATACAAAATGAAATAAACATGAAATATCAATTTAAATGTTAACTACCAGATAGCATTTTCTCATATTCATATATATATATATATACACAGTATATAATATATATATATATATAAATGCTTATATTCATCTCTTTCTTTATTTAAATGTATTTTCATATTTTTGTAGTTGTTGTTGTTGTTTTAGTAAGTAAAGGATGAATTATTATGTCCTTTGTTTTTCATTGTGAAGTCACATTTAGAAATTTTATTAGAAAATAGGATATGATATTATTATTATTATAAATTGAATATGCTATTTAAGTTAATATATATGGTAAAAGAGTAAAAGAGATAGAATAATTGTCAAATCACCATTATTAAGAAAAAAAAAAGGGGGAAATAAAAAGTCAAAAATGATTGAAAACTTAAAATATAATAGTGTTGACTGTTGTTGAAAAAAAAATATAGTAGAATTGATGGATGGTAACACTGGAAATCATAAAAGTAGTTGGTAAAGTTGAAATTTAATTTGCATTAGAGCATTAGAATTATAGGTTTGGATCGTCGAAATTTAAATTTATGAAATTAAAAAATTTAAGAATTTGAGACATGATTGACGTGATTGATCTTTATTAAAATACAGTTGTTTAAGTCCAATTCTTAACTTAAATATGAAATCAATAACGCATAGGCAAATGGTTGCATGATTAGGAGGTATGGAATAAAACCCAAAGAAAAAAAACCCTTGGGGTTTTATTTCTCATATGTTATAAATTGGAAATATTTAAGAAAACTCTGGGGAGCCCCAGGGGTTAATACAGATAACATTATCGAGGGATTTTAGAATTAGATTCAAAAACAGAGTAGATATTCTCATTTTAGAGAATTTTGACCCTAACTTTAAAATTCTTCTTAGTTAAAAATCTGATATATATACACATATATAAATATTCTGGAAAGGGTAATACAAATTTAAAACTTTTCATATACAAAGGTGATACCACCATAAATACCATCATGAGGGTTTGTCATAGTAGTTGATAGGGCCTTATTTAATGCATCCGAAAAATGATAATAGAAGTTGATTATCATTATTTTATTTCAGTTTAAAGTAATTTTATCGAGTCTTACAGTTTTACGAACTTCATAAAATTTGAAATATTTAATTTTTACCTTTAAATTTCAGCAATAGCTTGTATGTACTTATTCACTTCTTAAAGTGAATTCTGAACTTGAACTTAAATTGTGAGTCTAATCTTTATTAGAATTTTAAATAATTAATATATACATTCTCCCTGTAAGAAGTTATTAAAAACTTTTATTGGTATATTTTATCAAATTAGGCAATTCCATAGGCCGACTTCTTCCAATACAAAATAAAAATGTATTATTGAAAATTTTATAAAATATTTCCAACTTTACAGTATCTATATTCATTAGGGTAAAAATTTTTGAAATGATTATTGTATATTCTTATAAATGGCTTTTGAAAGGCGACAAGATAAAAAAAGAACATTTTGAATAATACTATTTCATTATTTTGGCATGTTTCAACTATATTATTTAAATACATCTTATTTGGGGGTTTCCCCTAAGCATATCATTCAACATTAATAAAATTATTAAAATATTTTTCTATATCATTGAACTGAACCTACTTACTATCATTATCTCTCTTGATATATATAAATATGTATATATATAGGAATAAGACACATCAAAATACATATGTAAATAAATATTCATTGTCCGGCTTTTATTCGCAGACTCCCCTCTTCATAAAATATCCCCAAAATTTTTATTTTGTCTTTTAGACTTAAAGTTATTTGATCGAAAGAAAGAGAGTAAAAGAATAAAATTTTAAAGTACTAAGTGTTGTATGTAAGTGATGTTAAAGATATCCAATAAATTTGCTAATGGCATCTTGTATAGGCTCAACAATTTTTAAGTAGCAAAAAAAATGTGCAGAAACCTTTAAATAAAATGGTAACAATGGAATAAAATTGTGTGCATGTATTTTCTATTATAAAAATAAATCAAATAAAAAATTTATGCAATTTCCAGGATAAACAGATGGTTTTTATTTGTTTTCAGTTATAATTTTAAATAAAATTGACCAATAACATTATACCCTTACGATTGGGTCTGGTCTCATTTTATGAATACTTAAGAAAAGAAATTAAAAAAGCTTTTTTTAATTTTAATATATAAAAAATATATTTAAAAATTTTTATTATTTATACTTTAAAAATTAAATTTGAAACACGAGTAAAAAATTTAACTAAAAGGAAATACTTAAAATAAAAATTAAATTGAGATAATTTATAATAAAGGAATTTAAAAAATATTATGAATATGCATAAGTATATTATACAAAGATATTTCAGTATATAAGACATTGTTATCTTCTAATGTAAAGCTAAGTTTTTGATAAATCTTTAAATATTCTAAAAACAATCTAAACAAGTTATGAAAAAAACCAAGGGTTTTTAAAAAAGCACATTTTCAAAATAATATAGTGTTTCATACTAAGTATTTTATCGGATTATAATGTTAAAGCTTCAATATTAACGTTTAATTTAGGAAATATATACGTTGGTGACTAAGTTACTGCTTACCTATAATAACAGTAAGTTTTTAAGTCCTAGTAGCCTCTGTATGGGGAAGGTTGCCAAATTTCTCAAGGATATAATGCTCACTACTCCCATTCCCCAAAACTTTTTTAGGTTCTAGGAATTAAATTGTGAATTCCACCAAAATTTGGAATTTTTCTTAGAATTTTACTATTTAGGCAAAAATGGTTAAAACTGAGAGACACTTTCTTCAATTTAAAGAACCCCTTTTAAATTTAAGAAAAACCTTTAACATATGTTAAAATATAATGTTAGACCTTTAAATTTTGTATATTAAGAAAAAAATATTTAAACAGGTATTCAAGTTACAGGTGTTTAAAAATAGCAAAAAATTTCAGTTTTCGAGCCCTTATAGCTCCTGAACATGGGGCTTGACAAAAAAATTTCGTTAACCGACTCCTACTAATTTCTGAAGATCTAACCTCACTCTTCTCAAGACCCTAGCTTGAACCGTTTAGAAGATATGTGTGGCCAAAAACTTTGCAAAAATTGAGTTTAGCATAATGGTATATTTTAGTACCGTATGGCAACCCTAAACATTTATTTTTTAAAAATTTATTAAGTTTATAAAACCAGCTATCTTTTGCCGTTTTCAGATTGAAAATACACCTAATAGAACTCTTGTTATAACAATTTGAATATAGGGATTTTCCCAACTTTGGGGGGCTGCAGCTCCCTAACAGGTGGGGCTACAGAAAAAAATTCTTCTACGAAATAATTTTTTTTGTAATACCTACTCGTGGTTAAAATTTCTTTTCCATATTTCAAACGATGTAAAAGTTTTTGTAAACATACGGACGGACAGACAGACAGACAGACAGACAGACGGACGGACAGAGTGAAACTATATAGGCAAATTTTTACAAAATTTTTCGAAAATGTGCTAAAAATAGTGATCCCCAAATAATCAAAAAAATTGAGAATAAAAATCAAATACCAGAAAATACCAGGCAATCATGAAAAATAGCAGGTAAATTTTATTTAAAAAGAAAAAGTTATTAAAAATATCTACTCTTAGCCAAAATCACAACCAAATCATTAAATTTGCATACTTTTAGGCGAAAACGTTAAGTTGCTTACAAAACTCAAACTAATCAATACAATTGCATAATTTTAGGATAAAACGATAAGATTCACTTAAAGTATGCAATTTAAACTCGAAATAAATATTAAAATAATTTGCTTTCTGATGAAATTCGTTCCTGGTTGCCTGGTAAAATTAATTGAATTCCAAAACGAATTTACAAAAAAAAAAATCAAAACAATAAAAATTATAAAATAAAATATAAAATTTTTTTTTAAATAAGTAAATAAATAAATTTTGGATAAATCGAAAAAGCAAGCGACAAAGCACATGATTTTTTTTTAGCAAGGAAGTGCGATATATTGAGACTTAATATTTAATAAATCTATAAAATAAATATAATTAAAATAATATAAATAACATAATCTATAAAATAAAATATAGATGTATAGTTAGTTTAGAGAATTTCACTAAAATACAAGCAGATAAAAAAGTTAAATATTTGATTTGATTTAAATATTATAAACCATTTTTAAAATATTTCAGCAAATTTAAAGTTGTTCCCATAAAATATTTTTTATAAATTTAATACAATTAAACTGATTTTAAAGTGGCCCATATTGTAAAAATACTTTGGATATTTTAAAACATATCTAGGAATTTATTTCTATTTATTCATACAAATCTGCAAAGATGCCTGAAATTTTTAAAATGTACTTTAATAATTATTTTAAATGTTAATTGAATTACTTAAAATTGTAATTCTTCAAACCTACAATTTGTTGAAATTTCTTTTAATAGTTTTTTATTTTAAAATCTTAATTACTTATGGAACTTTAACACCAAAATACCCTTCTCATATTAGTCCCCTTGTATATTTTATGATCAGATTTACTTGAGAATCATTTTCATCCAATCTGCGAATACACGATATTTATGTTATGTGACAGACAGATCCTTAATCCTTTAAATGTTGTTAACATATTTTTCAAATATAGACTGAATTAATTATTTAGAAACAATAAAATTAAAATCATTAGCAGAATCAATGGTATAACAACTCATGCTTAATTTATCTTTAAATTAATCGTAATAAATATTCTTTGCAACACAAGGTTAAAATTGGAAAAAGTTTGGAATTAAATCGTCTTTTTTCATCCATTATAACTTTTTTTTCATTTTATTTTTTTTATCTATAAAATAAATAACGGACAAAAAAAACTTTGTTAAAAAAATATTGATTAATTTAATTTTGAAGGATTCATCAAGTTTTTCTTTTTTTTGTTTAAATATTTTTTAACAAATAAAACAAATTCCTTAATACTTAAAGTTGTTACAAATTCTTTGGTTTTTGTTTTGTTTTAAAGCTAAATCATTCATTTAAACGTTTACTCGTGCGAACTAAAGGTCACTGGTATATTAAAATTGGTCTTCTATTTGTAACGCAACGATCTAGACATGATAGATATAGACTGCAGTGTATGGATTGGAGAAGCAATGAAAAGAAAATCGATTTGGATATGTGTGCCTGTCTGCACGAAAAAACAAAACCTCAAAGGTGGTAGAGTTTTGAAATTCACACCCTATTGTTATTGATAAAAACGACTGATTTATGGACAAGGCTTCAGAAGCCTAAAAAGCTATCATACTAATTTTTAGAACCAATATGAATATTTCCAAAACTAATAACACTCTGGAAGGAAGATAATTACACAGAGTAAGATATATAAAACGTCAAGCACTTCTATGATGTTTCATAATATTAAGGCTTTATTTTCGGGCAGCTGCCATACAAACTTTTGGGCCTAGCCTATTTATATATATATATAATATTTTAAATTAATTACACTAACATATTGAAATTATTAGTAGGCAAGGAAAGCAATATGGCAAGCTTGTCTTTAAATTTTGAGATTTCTCATGGTACAAAACTAAGTGTATCTGCCATAAAAATCACTGGAAGCAGAGTACCTTTTTTTCGAAATTACAAGACTAAATGATTGAAATTAAGATCTGCATCTAAAGTAATATGGCAACCAATTTTACCAAGTTTTAAAACATTTGGATCATATTTATGGGAAGCTACCACTTGCATGCAAAGCTTTCGTTCCGATTAATATGATAATCTAATCAGATTACGAGAACTTTTAATCTAACCAGGTTACAAAGTAAAATCTAGTAGAATCAAGAAGAGGATCTAGGACATTAGTTGGACATTAATTGGAGTTGAAAATTCTGTAAAAACATTTTTTGAAGTGGGGTGTACATATTTACTTAGAATATAGCATGATTACCAAATCGATAAATGATGTTGCTTTAAACAAAATAGTGAATTCGCCCGAGTACCCTAAAATTGACAAGAAAAACTATAATCCTCCTCATTTTTAATTGGAAAATATTAAAATATTCACTATGAAAATACAAATAGTTTACTTTTCATTTTTCAATCCAAATTTTTTGTTGTTTTTTTTTTGTGAATGATGGATTTATATACAAATACAAAAATTCTGAATTTGATGAATTTGTAAAAAAAACCCCAAAGGGCATCTGATGAAAAAGAGAGTAAAGTAAAAGTAAAAGCAAAAGAAAAACTAAAATAGGTATATATATATAATTATATAAAGAGAAGAAAATTAATCCTTCAGTAGTTACACTAACATCAACAAATTGATTTTGTAATTTTCTTTATTTCGGTTCTCCAGCTCAATATTGAAACAAATGAACCAAAACCATGTAAATATTTCCGGTCTATGGATTTAATCTTAAATCATTTGTAAAATACGAAAATACGAAAAAACGAAAACTAAAAATTTATATTTAATATTGGTTTGATATTTTAGTAATTGAAGAAAAAACAAAAACAAAAAAAAAATAAAAATGAAAATATTTTAAGGATAACAAAAAACTAGTGGTGAGTAAATCATTACCAAACATTTTATAATTTAATTTATTTATGTAAACATATAACTATATATATATATTATATATAGTATAGTTACAATATATAGAAATTGCTGTACAGTGAAATAAGGATACAAATGAAAAATATATAATAGTTTTTTTATAAGAATTCCAAAAAAAAAAAGGAAAATTATTTAAAAAGGACCTACAAAATGTTTTTTTATTATTAACAATGAAACGGGATAAAAAAGAAAATTTGCAAAATAAAAAAGCCAACAAAATAAATTCGACCTAAATGAAATGTAAACAAAAAAACTTTTTTTTTTTTTTCGAGTAAAATAAAAAATTCGTATTTTTTTTTAAATGTCCTTAAAATAAAATTATAAAAAAAAACATAAAAACAATCGATGATTAATAGTTTTAATGTCCTTGCCAATATAATCCATGCTGTTTTAATATACACACAAAATCAGAAATTTTATAAATCAGAAATTTATAATACAGTATTGGTCGGAAATTTAAATTTTCATTTAAAGATAACACAAAAAAGGATATTCAAATTTTTAAACTAGAACAGAATTCTTAAAAGCAATTTTTTGTGATTAGATCCTAAGTATTTTTATTAGTAAGTATTATAAGCTCCTTTTAACTTATTGGTAAGTATTATAAAGTCCTTCGAAGGGTCTGATTAAAAAAATTTAAAAAATTCTCAAAAAACAAAATTAAATAAGTTTTTAACTAATTTAATCAAAAATATTGAAACAAAGACTCTTAAAAACCAAATATTGTCATTAGATCCTAAGTTTTGTGATTAGATCCTTAAAATTGTAATTAGATCCTAAGTTTTATGATCAGATCCTAAGTAATTTTCTTCGTAGTAAATAAGTATTATATAAAATCCTTCAAAAAGTTCATTTTTTTATCCAACACTGTATTATTTAGTTAGTTAAATTTTAAGGATATCTTTAGTTTAGTTAGCCCCAACTTAAGTTAAACAATCATATTATATATATACAATTCTTATCTGGTAGTTAGTTCAGATATATTTATTTTATTTTAATTTTTTTTTTTAAATCTAAAAACACTAGGTCATATTAACAGTATGTATGCACAATCTGTTCTTCCTTTTATTTTAGTTTTGGTAATCCTTTCAATATTTGTTTGTAAATTTTTTTTATTGTGTATATTGTATTTTAATATAATAATAGAATATATATATCTAATAATTTATTATCAAAGGGTTAGTTATACAAGATTATATATATATATAAAAGAAAACAAACAAAAATAAATTGAATTTTAATATTAGTATAAGTTACTTATATATATATATATAATAATATGCATACTTATATGATTATAAATATCTATAAAATCTAATTTCTTTATACAATGAACAAAGTTATCAAAAAAGAGTCCTGTAAGTATATATATATACTTACATATATATATTTAAGAAAATCTTACAATAATATTTACAATTTTCCAAAAATATAATTTTATAAAAATAAAAGGAATTTGCTTTAAAAAATATTTAAAGTCCTTAGAATGTGAATAAAAAAAAACTAGGGAAAAGACTTTCTCTTATCCTATTAAAAAAAAATCATAAATTAGGTTTGTACAATTTTAAAAATCAGGTTTAAGGAATTTTGGGAAAAAATACTGTCTTAAGATTCCTTTGATGTTTTTGAAAAGTTTGTTAAAAAAAAACAGAATGTCCCTTCTTTATTTTATTCAATTATTATTTTGTTTTTTTTTTAAATTATGACAAAAAAATTATTATTTTTTTTTTTTAAACATATTTACTTTATTATCTATACAAACACATACAACATTACAAAATTACCTTACTTTTATTCAAATCGAATTAAAATCCTTCTTAAAAATTTTTAAAAAAATAATAAGTAAGATTTTAAATAACTAAATTAAATCTTATCTATGTTACTAATTGTAATTCCCTTTTAATATTCAAATGGCTCTCAGAAATAGCCCTACCAACAATAGTCCCCCATTTCACATCTAAAAAAATATGTGAAATATCCCAGCCCACTTTTTATTTTAGGTTTTATTTCATATGAAACAATCTCCCAAAACCAAATTGTTTTAAAGTTAAATAACTCCTCAATACTGTGACTTGTAATAAAATTGGTTAAAAAATATATATATATATATATAATATATATATATATATAGTTGGATTTAAAATTTATGTAAAAGAAGAATTTTTTGATTTTAACATAACTCCATAATCTCTCATAAGTCACAAACTCATACATATACATAAAATATTCTATAAATAGGGGATACCCTAATTCTGATTTTGTATTAAAAGAATTGCGAGATCAAGTCATTTTAATTTTTGGGGGCGTTTTTTTTTATAATGAAATAATTCCCAATATTTTTCGCTATTCTGGCCGCCATTCAAGTTCCCAACTCAGGTTCCAAGTTAGGAAAAATGTATTTCTTTGCAGTGGGTTGTAAAATGTCCAAAAGTTATGCATCTTATGTAAACCTACCCATAGCTTAACATTCTTCTTAGTTCATGATCCTCTACTTTTAAAGTAATTTTAAGTTACAAAATAAAAATATTTTTAATACTTAAATATACTCTTTTCAAATGAACTTGGTCCTTTTTCAACTGGATTTTATCTTTTTCCAAATCAATTTGATATTTTTTTTAAAAACACCCTAGTATTTGTATCTTGTGACCCAGATGTCGAACTGAAATTATTTGAAACATCAAATCCCCAATTCTGTAATAGAAACTGGAGAAAAAAAGATTAAGTCCTATTTTATAGAACGGGCTTAAAGGTCAAACTTTTTCGATTTTCTAGCTATATTTAAATTCTACTATATAAAAATCGATGAGTATCTTTGTTCAAATATATTGTTACGAATACTAAATCCCACGTGACGAAGCTGTTTAAAAAAAGACCAAATTTAATTTAAGAACTCAGAAAGTATTAAGTATTTGTTATTTGAAAAAAGATCAATTTCATGTGAAAAGAGTATAAATAATTGAATTATTAAAATTTAAAAAGCTTAACCTATGTTCCAAGGATTTGAGTAAGGATAAATGTAGTTTAAAAATTAGTACTTTAGTATGTCTAATAATATTTATTATTCAATTAAATTATTCGTTCAATATCACATTCACACATACGTTCAATACATTAATTTTTTTTTATTTATAAGTATATATATGTATATATTCTACGTCATTTTGTCAAATATATATATATATATAAAATTTAAAACCCACCTATAAAACATTTTAAGTATTTTACATTTGATATGAATTTCAATGAAAACATTTGCATATAAAAAATAAATATATTAAAATTTAATAAACTGCATTTCCTTTGAATCCTAGTTATATTTTTATTTAAATTTTTATGTTAAAATATTTTTTTTTGCTATTTTTTAATTTACAAAAAAAAAATTGAATTAAAATGTTAATATTTTTGAATATGCCAGGAAAAAAATTTATTTTATTTTTATATTTTTAAGGTTCATTAAATAATATTTTTATTAATTTAAATATATACGTATTGAATATAGTTATGATTTTTACTGGGAGTTGTATTCAAAGAAAATTTATAATAAAATTACTATAAGTTATTTACTATTTATATAAATTTTATAACTAACTACTAGATTTTTTCGGAATATTAAAAAATTTTTATTGAGTTTTTTAATTTTTATCGGAAGTCTGCTGTTTCCAAGGGATACCTGATCCTTAGTAAGGATTCAACGGCCATTGCTAAATGTCATGTGAATATAATTAAAAGTTTTTTGGAAGGATTTATCCGGTATTAATTAAAAGTAAATTATTTGACGTTTTCATTTGAATCTCTTCAGATCTTTTAAGGGCTCCCCGTCC
Organism: Dolichopus griseipennis; assembly: GCA_963082915.1. Taxonomy (NCBI): domain Eukaryota; kingdom Metazoa; phylum Arthropoda; class Insecta; order Diptera; family Dolichopodidae; genus Dolichopus; species Dolichopus griseipennis. Next base: position 7,459 of record CAUJBZ010000358.1, on the reverse strand, counting down.
CGCAAAATAATATTCCCACAAACAAATAGAAAATAACATTCCCCAAATTTGCATGAGAAATAATTCACTATTTTCAAAAAAAAAAATATGAAATACTACTTACCAAAAAATGAAGGAATTATTTCATTATTTTAGGGTTATATAAATATTCTGTAAAAGGGGAATTTCCCGATTTTTAATATAACTCAATCTGCTATAAGTTAGAAGCTCGAGTATAATAATATGTATAAATATTTTGAATAAGGGGATATCCTGATTTTGAATATATTCTAAAAGAATTGGGGAGTTATTTAACTTTAATTTTGGGGGTTATTTCACTTTTTTGAGGGAATATTTCATTTCAAATTTGAGGTATCATTTCATAATAAAAAAATTCCCAATATTTTTGGGGTATTATTTTCTTTTTTTAGAGATTATTCCTTGCGGGGGCTATTTCTGGCAGCCCTTTAAAGCTACATATCTAGCCAATTATATATTAGTATTTAAACTTACAATGTTTTGATCATTAAGATCAGGTTATGCAATGTGTAAGAGCAGTGTCACTTAACTTCATCTACAGATAAAAACCAAACCAATTTCAACTAAACTTTCATTAATTCATAACTTCTATAAAACAATTCTACAACTCTAGACAATAGCTTTAATTGATGATTTTCTTATATTTCAATCTAAAGTGTACACCCTGTACATTTAAATAAAATCCTTTCAGATTATTAATAAAAAAACCTTTCGCATCATTGCAAAACAAATTGAGAACAGATGTTGTGTGATAATTTAACAAATAAATATACACATGTATTCGGTATTTTTTTTTTGTTTTTCTGAATTTATAAATATATATAAAATTATTTTATATAAACATATATATAAAAAAAAATAAATATTATTTTAATTGCCTTAAATTAATTATGTATTTTTCCTTTTTTTGAGCTTTTTGTATTAGTTTGAATTTGTGAAAATTTTTTTAAGCAAAATTAAATTTAAGATACAAAAAAACAATTTTTGAAAATAAAATGAATTAATAAAAAATACTAATTAAAAATAAATATTCTAAAAAAAATAAAAATTTATTTAATTAAATATAAATATTAATTAAAAATAATAAAATTGAATTAATAATAAATTAATATTAATATAAAATCAAAATATCAAATACTATAATTTTAAATTTAAGTATTAAAATTTGTTAAGAGTTACCAAATAAATTAATAAATATTTCAATTTAAGGATCACGAAATAAATGTTATTTTAGGTACAGGGTCAAAACTCCCAGGGTCGTAAATCCTTAGGAATCTTTGATTAACTTTAAAATATTTACGTGGGATATAAGTCCTTTGTAAAGTGCGTTATTATTCCTTTTGGAAGTTATGACCCATTAAGTTAGTTATACCTCCCTTTACTCCCTTAACTCGTCTATGCTATATTCTGTATTAGGAAACATATTTAAGTTGTCGAAGTTGAACCTTTTTCCAGAGTATTTATGAATTCATGCACGAGACTTTGGTTACAAAATCAGGATTGCCCGTTTTTCAAAATAAAAATGTACTTTATAATTAAAATTATTGATTTTTCTTAATTTTGGAATAGATGAATATTCTGATTTCCAATCCAACTCCAAAAATTATGTTAATTATTTTTGATATTATAGTTCAAGAACTGTATGTCTACTAGGGTGTTATGGCTCATTGCTTTGATTCTTAAGTCCCTTAGGGAATGGTGATTTTAAGTGATAAGTTTTAATTGATTCGAATCATATTTTTTTGATTGATTACTTATATGAGTACTTATGTATTTTATTTTAAATTTATAAGTAAGTACTGCAATTTGATAAAATTCGCTAATAGCTGTATTTAAATTAATAGCTTGTTCAAGATTACACAAGCGTGTTACAAAAAAGTTAAAGTTAAAATATAATTAAACAATTTCTTTTATATATAAGTATTACTTAAGCTTTTATCAAATTTTTGACATGTGATGTTAACACATTAATAATGTATAAACAATTAAACGTGTTAACTGCCATTTTTATTACATTGCTAATTACTAATAAATAAAATAATCTCTTAATTCATAAATAAGCACTGTAATTAATTTTTTTTCTAAAATTTTTTTTATTAAAATAAAATAAATTACCAGTTCTTATTATACAACATTCTAAATTCGCTGTCTTTAGATTTCTATTGATTGAAAGTTAATTATATTTAATTTCATTTAATTCATACTGATACATTAAATTTTTATGGATTTTAAGCCCATTTCTTGCAAGAATGTTCTAAAAATCTCTGAGGCTCATCTGAGCATAATACAATAATAAGGGAGTTATGAAAAAAGGACGTGCAACCTCGGGTAATTATTTCTCTTCCAATCTAATTTTCGATCTCTTAAAACATAAAGCCCAACTGGAGAGTTAATTCTTATTTATCGATGATGCTCTAAAGGGCTAAATTAGGGCTAGAGATCTTAGAGTTAGATTCAAAAACAGGGTGGTTATTCTTTTTCAGAATTTTTAAATGTAACTTTAAAATTATTCCTACTTAGAATCTCTCCTACTTACTATCCCTTGGGACTTTATTTTTCGAAAATAGTCTAAATTAAAATTGAATGAGAAATAACTACCTGTATTAGGTCTTTATTTTGCAAGACCTTATTTCATGACCCCATAATAACTAAGTTAGAATGAAGATAGAATGTTCAGGGATGTATATTATTCACAATATAATTATTCTTTACGCCTTCCATAAAATTATAAGTTCAAATTAATTACAAATTAGTTTTTGTAATAATTTTTCATTAAATTATTTAATCAATTCTCGGACAATAAGTTCTTACTCATGGTTATTTGGATGGTCTATTTTTATGAGTGGAATTTTACAGAACTAACCCTTACCCCAAAGCTTTCCAAAAAGTTAGAAGCATTTTTAAAAACACTCAAAAATACAAAAGGTTATCCTTTATAATTAATTCCAAATTTAAAACACATTTTGTGTTACAAAAATCTGCCTTAATTACATACGTATACAATATATAAGCATATATACTAAATATTTTTATAGTACTTGTATATTAATGTAATCGATTCTTTAGAATCTATAAGTACAAATCTTTTTTTCAAAATTTTTTATCTCTTGATACTTAAATTTATATTTTGCTGCTTCTGCTTGTTTTTTTTTTAAACGCTTTTCTTTTACTCCTTTTTAATTGAAAAGAAAAACAAAAAAGAAAATATAAAAAAAAATATATAATTTTTCTTCTAAATTAATTCTTTTTTTTTGTTTTTCTTTTAGTTGTTTTTTTTCAAATTAAGTACACATAATTTATCAAAATTTCTCATCTTAACCAAAAAAACAGAATTCAACCATATCTAACCCATTTATTTATTTTTTTTTTGGTTTTTTTTTTAGTCCTGATAGTACTTATATGTGTGTGTGTTAGTGTTATTGTATTATTGTATATATAGGGAAATTCCAATTCATTCTTTTAATAAATCCTTTAATGCATATTTTGCTTTTATATGTATATTTTACAATGAAAATATATGTATATATATATATATATATTTATTTATACGAATTTTGTATTATATATATGTAAGTATATATATACATATATATATATAAAATTTAAACATACATACATATATACAACAAAAAATATAAAAGAAAATATGATTTTGCGATATTTATTCATTCAAAACACATTTTAAGTTTTTTTATTTATTTAATTTTTTTTTTTTTTTTTTTTTTTTTTGTGGAAAAAAGGGAAAATTCAAGTGAAAAAAATAAATTTTACATGCAAATTTAATAATATTCATTTCATCTTTCTTTTTCTTTTGTTCTGTTGTCTCTTTTACTCGATTCGTTGTTATCTCGCCAGCGTTTAACAGAAGCAACAAAAGCATTTAAATGTGTAATATATATATATATTTAAATATATACTTATATATACATATATATAAATATATATATATATATACATTAATATAATAAGTATATAAAAGAATTATTTATAAGTACATTGTTTTGTTGTCTTTCAAAAATATGTACACAATATAACACTTAATATCCTTTCAAGGACTCATCAAATAAAAAAAAAAAAAAATTTAATAATATTAGTATTATAATAATAAAAATAATAATAAAAATCATTATCATCATCATGAATCGAAATTCTTTTTCTTAAGGATCTCTTTAAAGAACAACTTTTTTTTTAAATCATTATAACTAACTTTTGCCCCAATCATCCCAGAAAAAAAAAAACAAAAATAAACAAATTATAAAACAAGAACTCAATATTCATTTCCTATATATACATACATATATATATATATATACATACATGTATCTGGACTAGTAATCAATATATAGATACTTAAATCAAATATGAAAGAGGTTAACTTGTATCTTATAATATTATTATATATATGTATATATATATATATATACTTATATGTACTTACAACAAATGTAATGTTTACAAAAAATACCATATACATATATATATATTATATATTTTCAAAAAAAATAACAACAATAACAATAAGGATATGAATAAGAGGAAAACAAAAAAATATAAGTAAATATTCTAAATATTAGTATTAAATAATAATACATTAAAAATTCTAATATGAAGGACAAAGGATATTACTTAAAGATTATAAATTATTATTTATTATATTATATACTTATTATGTAAGTTAAGTATAAGTAAATGAACTTTTTGTTTTTTGTTGTATTACATTACTGAATGAATATATATATATATATACATATTTGTTTACATATATATATATATATATATATATATATGCAAAACAATGAGTAAATAACAAAAAAAAAATGTGTATTTAATACTTATGTACAAAGGGCAAAGTGCTTTTAAGTTTAACATTTTATCTCTATTAGGTTATAAGTTAAGTATCAATATATAAATTCCAAATATTAGTTAAGATTTTTTTTTTTTTGTTTTAACAGTAAAATAACAGTAAAAGTTGTAAAAATTTAACATGGACATAAACTCATAATCGATTTAAAATATTAATTTAGTTGAATGTAATATAACATAAATCATTATAATAATATACTTATATTAATCGGCTTATTCGGTCACAATATTGCCGGTTGCGGCTCAATTAAATTTTTTATAAATATAAATAATATTTTGAGCACTTCGGGATGTTAGTATATCAATTGGCTTATTCGGTCACAAAATTGCAGGTCACTAGTGTTTAAATTATTATTAGCCGATTGCGGCTAATTATTTAATGGAGAGTCTTCGCGACACTAGTTTTATTTGGTGGTAAAATTGCAGGTCGCGGCTTATTATTTTTTTATTTTAATAACAATTATTTATATATATAAATTAATCGGCTTATTCGGTCGAAAAATTGCCAGCCGCGTCCTTTAATTTTTTTTTTTAATATTAATAATTTGAGTGCGAAAATCGTTTGGGTTTTCGAAGCCCTTTGGGACACTAATGCTAATTTTATCCGGTTCAATTTAAACTAAGGGTATTTTGACTGCAATTTATCACTACCTCGTGGTAAATGGGTAAGTGGTGGATAAGTTAAATTTATATAATTGAACTTTTCACTGAACATAAATTCGAAAATCATTAAGATCTACATACAACTTTGTTAAACTCAATAGAAATGTTTAAATAACTTCAAATTGAACTGGTGGTAAATATACAAGTAATTTATATATAACGATTTTAACAAATTTTTTAAGTATCAAGATAAGTACTAATGTTATTAGTTTCTTCTCCCTAATAAAGGGCATATACTCCTTAAGGTATAATTTGAAGTAATCATTAAGATTTCTTAGATTTTCCCAATTTTTACTTACAAAAGTTACTTTCTTAAATCAGTTAATATATCACAATATATAAGATATATTATATAATATTATATAATATATAAGTTATTGTAGATAATATATTAACTAATATTACTACAATAACTAATAAGTAGGAAGTAATAAATAATGATTTAAAGATCATATTTTACAACAGCCATATTAAAATTTTAACTTGAAAGCTTCAATATTTTTTACCTCTTAAGTTTTCCCATCAATTTATTTCAATTAATCCAAGTTTTACTGTATACTTAAGTTAAAAATAACTTTAATTGATAAAAAAAAAAAAAACTGCTGAGTTTTACTAAAATTAAACATTAAACTTATGTTTATTTTTAACAAAAAAAAAATCATAAAGAAAAACATATTTTTTCACACTAGATAAATCAAATATCAGGATATTTTAAAGGATATCAAAATTTTTTTATGCAAAATAGATGTAGGAAAAATTACAAAAAAAAAAAAAATTTAAAACAAACATTTATGATAAAAAAAAAATCTATAGATAAAAGTTAAAAATATTTAACAACTATTATACTGATACTTGATAAGAAGTTTGTTTTTTATGCATAATAAGTTTTTAGAATAAAAAAGGATTCCGAAAGGATGTCATCAAAAAATTTTTTTTATTTTTTTTTTTTTAAATATTCAAAAAAAATAAAAACAAAATAAGATTTTAACTTTCCGATACTGATTTACAATTTTTTTTTATGATCTAATAAGGAGCAAGATATTGGTGCAAAAAGGATTAGATACACATACTTAAACAAAAGAAAATACATATACTTAGAAGAAAAATTTAAATGAGAATTTATTAGTTTATCTTTAAAGATAAATGAACTTTATTTTAAGTTTAATAACATATCTTATTGAAACTATATATGTATTTTTTTGGTTTTCTTTTTATTTTTACCATAAATAAGATTATGTAAAAAAAAAATAGATAAGAGTTGAAGCTCAAATAAAAGGATGTGTGAGTACTCACACTATTACAAAAGATAGAATTTGTATAGCAAAACATAAATTAAATATAAATATACGAAGATCAAATCTATTGAATTAAAACGAAATATTGATCAATATAAACAAATTTTAAAAAAACATATAAGTAGTTTGTGTTAACGATATTTTTCTTATGTATATATATCGTAATTGCCATTAAGTTTTATTCGTTATAGAGGGTTTTCGCTATATAGGAGTCGAAAAATTTTCATCTTTCCAAAACTTAAATTATATAGTACTGTTTACAAATGTTTATTTTCTTCAATCCTTTTTCAACTTCAGATAATATTTCAAGTTTCTTATTCAAAGATATTGCCTGACGCTTTTTGTTTTCTGCAACTTATAATAGTTTAATTTTTACATAATATAAAATTTTTAAATTCTTACCCATTGTAATATAACGATTAAAATTTTTTTATTTTAAAATCCAAAATCGTTATTACTTCACACAAAAAATTTTAATTTGACAGAAAAGAAATTGATACGTACCAATGTTTTTTTATTGTACAAATTTATGTGGGTATTAAAAAAAAAGTTCAAATTTGACAGAAAAAAATTCATACGTACCAATATTGTTTTAATTGTATGAATACATACGTAATTCG
>CAUJBZ010000356.1:0-32109 GCA_963082915.1 Dolichopus griseipennis | reverse complement strand
TTAAAGCACATGATTAAATTTTTATAACCCATAAATAAAATATTTTATTTATTTATTGAAAGAGTTATAAAACTTTATGATGGGTCAAATTCAATTGTTTTTATATTTGAATAATCGAGACTACTTTTTTTAAGTAATATTATGAAATTAAATTTTTGGATTGTTTTACTACTGCGCGGAATCAAGGAATCACTATAAGTATATAGGTGTCCAGTTCAGTATACTACTTTTTACCTAATGATATAAGTCTACAGACCTACTGATATAAGCTACAAGCCTGGTGATATAAATCTACCAGTGTTGCATATGACAAAATGTTCCTAAAATATTAACTTTAACAATTTTAAATATATACTAAATTTAATAAAATTTAATAATTTTTTTAGTTTTATTTTAAATATTTAATAATTTAATTAGTTTTAATTACTATTGCATAAATATATTAATAACTAAGTACTTTATTAAAAAATGACAATTACATTGACTGGTTGTGTATTAATATTAATTTACTAAAAATTTAGAAACATTTAGTATAATAATATTAATAATATTTACCAAAACTAATTAATTATTTTTTTTTTTATAAATTAATTACAGTCTCGACAAATTAATAAAGAGTACAATAACCGTAAGTTAATCAGGTGTGTTAAGTTGTAAGTTAAATTTGGTTTTCTTTAATAGTTTCTTCTCTGGTAATAAATACTTTACTATCTATAACTACAATGACTACATATCAATTTATGATTGTAATACCAATTTATAAATATATATCTAATTGTTCACAAAATTTCAGAAATTATACATACATAAACATACCAATATAAAGTATATAAAAATAAGAATTAGTAACTAATTTGATTAGTAAACAAGATGTACATATATATAAAACAAAAACTCTTTGTTAAAATTAAAATTTAATGAATTGATTTTGGAGTTTAAATTTTTTTTTTCTCTTGTACACAAATAAAATAAACATAAAATATGAACCATTTTGTATAAATATTACAAAATAATGAGTAATTTTTAATTATTTTTTAATATGAAATTTTTTTTTTGAAAAAAAAAAATTGAGAATAAATAAAATTAAAATAGTATTATAAAATACTGGATTCGTTTATAAGCTAATTACAATTATAGGTTTTTTTAAATTGAAGTTTATCTTGTAATAGATTAAAAATATTTTGGGAGCTTATAGTTTCGGATTCAAAATATTGATCATATGTCGATATTAATAGTACGTTTTAATATTCACCTACATATAAACATTTTAATCTAAATAAAAATTATTTAATTCATTTATTTTTTATAATTGTTTAAAACTAATCACATTATGTTGACGGGAGCGGTACGAAATCTCGACATATTTAATTTCGGTCTTTAAATCTTGCTCTCCCCATTCAGGTTTTATTAAATGTCAGTATAGCTTGTATCGTAAAAAGCATTCGAAAATCCTTTATTTTTTTTTTAGAAAAAGTTTATTTTCTAACAGCTAGGCTCTATTTTTTTGAAATAAAAAATCTTTGCAAAAAGAACTCCGGTGTCTAAAAGAGCCCCAGTGGAACGAATCTCCAAGATTCGAATCAATGATTTTTTAAAAAACATATGTACCGATTTTCTAGTAGATATTAAAAATATTTCAAAACAGTTTTAAAATTTTAGATTTATAAGCATGATGCTCCAAGAAAAAACTGGTCCTTCTGAATTGATCGCTTTCTAAATTATTTTTTTAGGAATCTATTGCAGTATCAGAGCCTCAGAACAAATTTTTTAATCAAATTAGTACGAATTCTAGGCTTCTATTATACGGTGACTCAAAAAAATATAATCTTGCACTTAAAATAAAAAACTTGCACTTAAAACAAAAAACTTTTCTCTTAAAGAAAATAGGTTGGATTATGTAATATAATATAAATAGCTCTTGTATATATAATTTTAGAACATCTACAGCCTAATAATAAATGGTTAGGTCAGGTGTAATGATCTATAAATCCGAATCTTAAACTATACTGTAACTCTTCGCATTACTACTCCTATATTATAACTCATTTCCATATAAACTTGAATACCTTTGTAGTTGCTAAGATAAGTTTATTTAAAATCTAATTCATGAAGATATACTTTTATTAGAAGCTTTTAATTTATTGTTTACCAAATATATTAATTTAATGAACTGGTACCATTTTGCTACTTAATTAGTATGTATTAAACTGAACTACATAAATATATAATAATTTTAATATTGTATAAATATTTAATTTGTATTTTTTTTTTGTTTATTACATTGTCTACGCAATGTATCTGTAGGTCTAGGTACATTAGTTTATTTGAATTTGAAATTAACAAGAGCATGTACATTGTACATACTTTGAATTCTTATCTTTGTTTCCAAAATAAAAATACTAACAAAAAACTAAAATCAATTTTGTTTATTTTTTAAGATAATTCTTTGTTTAAAAGTTAATTTTAATTAAAAAAAAAATTAAATATATTAAATGTTAAAGTATGCATTAGAATTAAAATTTTTTTAAAAAAAATTTTTTAATTAGTTTTTCATGGTAATATTTAAGTATTTGTGAAAAAAAAATAGTTAACACTATACTTAAGTCTGAGTATTTGAAAATTGCATTAAACTACAGGTACTAACTAAATTAGTTAGTTAAAATATTTCTAAAATAATTCCGATCGCAAAATAGAAATTAAGCATGAAATCAAATTAGAATAATATTAATGCAAATGAACCAAACCAAAAAAAAACATGACGAATTTAAAGTGAAACTAACTGATTTTTTTTATTAAATTAACTATAATTTTTCCGGAATTGAATTGTTTTTTTCTGTTTAAATATTTAAAAAAAAAATTATTTACCGGTTCATAATCGGAAGGAAGTGAATTCTATTACCAGTTAGATGAATAGGAAGACTTAATTTTGTAGAAGAATCTTAAGTATAATAAGTCTAACAAGGAGTGGGAAAGCTTTACTTATGAGTCTGATATGACTTTGAATCATAAATTTTGGGATAAACAAGGGCAATTCAAATGATTATTTGATCGTCGATGCGCGCTTTGGCAGCCTAAAGATTGTTTCAATAATAAATATAATTATTTTTAAAAAATTAATAAAATAGTAAAAAACTAAACATTATACATACATAAAATTTATGCTCATATAATTTAATTTATTAATAACTTATTAAGTACTAATAAATAAGCAATTCCATTAATTTTGACTTTTTTAATTGGCTCGCTTATGACTTTGAGTTGACCAGGCCAGGCCTACTGTAGATTTTTTTAAATTTTGGCAAGATAAAAATTTTATTTTAATCTATATTTTAGATATTGATATCTCAAATTGCCTTAAAAAATTGTTATCAGCATTTTGATTAATTTCATAAGTTTTTTAATTAATACAATATAAAGTACTTTAACAAAACTTTAAATGCGTTATTTTTACCTACAAAAACTCGAAAGAATTAAAAGATCTTTTTTTATATAAATTAAGATAATTTTTCTAAAAATAGAGGCTTGCCTAAATATTAAAACATATTGATACAAAACTTTTTAAAAATTAATTTTTAAAATTTTTTTAATTCATTTTTAAATAAATCGTTTCTCGATAATAATAAAAGATTCTTTAAATACGTTCTTTAAAACATTTTTATATTTATATCAAATTTTAAACATTTTTAAAATATTTAAACAGAATAAACATCAATTCGGATTAAGAACAAAGCTTAGAATAATAATTGATCAATGAGACTATATAAGTACTATCTTAATCTCGGATCATAAAAATGGAATTGCAAGACCTAATTCTCATATACTTTTTTAAAATTTTGTTAATAACTTTCGCATAATATTTATTAAACCTGGGATCATTTTCAAATTATGAATCTATACAATTCCGCAGAATATTTAAAAAATGAATCGAAAATAATGCATAAAAACTTCAAGAACTTAAAATATTTTGGTTCTATATGCATTCAATAAAATAAATTTATTATTAATAATTTTTAATTTTAGAACATATTCATAAGTTTTTTAATTAATAAATCTGATTGATAAATAATATCTTATTAATTATTAAAAGCATATTCATGATATCCTTTGACCTCCAATTACGAAGAAATCCCTTACACCTCTTTTACACCAACCTCCAATTACAACTAATGTTGAGTTAGAACAATTCAATCTTTTTTAATATAAATCTTTTAATTATATTATGTAATTAAGTATAGGTTTTTTATTTAAATATTTTAATTTAAATTATAAGGTCGTCTTAAAAGTATGTAAGTACATATATTCAAACAAGATAGGTCTAATTGAATTTTTATTAAAAAGTTTAAAATCAGTATAAAAGTAAGTATAAATCCGTGTTTTAAATATAAAACTAATTTATTTACTTATATAAAATCTTTTTAACCGCTATATAACATACATAATGTGATAAGCAAGTGAATTAGTCATTCTTTCTCCAGGTGTGACAGGTATATTCATATTACAATATGATATATAAACTATATTAATTATAAATAATGCTTTTTTTATTAGATGTGATCTGACTAGCATTTGAGTCCGAAACCTCTATTTTGATAGTTCGACTTCTTTGGTTACAGTATTTAATATGGTGGTAAAGTACACTTGATAATGTGAATCTGCTATGTGTTATCAATCTTGCACTTATTCTCACAAGAATACCATCACACCATTTATCAAGCGATAAATAATTGATTAAATTACAATTACATTAATTAGATTACAATTACATATAATAAGTTTTTTGATAGTACCTATTACTTTAAGAAGTTCTGAAATGAATAGAATAAATGAATAATTAATATTTCTTAGTTTTAAGTTCAATTGGATCTGGACTATATAAATTGGAATAAATCGAGTTGAATAAAATTAATTCCGATTTTTAATCCCAACTTATGAAACTATATAAATAAACAAAAATCTAATTATGTTCTTTAAATCTACTATAGCTCTGTAAAACCATTTAATTAAGTTTACGTCTATTTAAGATCATTTAAATTACGAAAACAAATTTCTATTAAAATGCAATATTAAAGACAAATAGGTATCACTAAAAAAATACTTCTTAAACTAATACCTCCCTTACACTTAAATTCAAGGATGGGTTAGATTCCTAACTTAATTGATTCCTTAATTCAATTTTAATTATTTAATTAATTTGTTTTTATTTTCATATTCAAATTTGAAGTTAATTACATACATCCTATAATTATATTACAGAACAAGTACAAGTACTAATATTTACACCAAATTCTTTAATAATTAATTAAATATATAACAAAATTTTAATAATTCCAAAAATTTAAAAAAAAATAATAAAAATTAATTAAAAAAATTAAAAATTTACCTTCTTCTATTTTACTCTTTTATTATAAATTAAAAAATTAAAATTGATAATTTTATATGATCCAAATATAATTTAATTATCTTTGTTTTTTTTTTAAATTAATTTATCTGTCAAAAATCGATAAAAAATTTTAATTAATTTATTTATTTTTAATTAATTTCACGATTGATATTCACGATCACTTCAAAAAAATTGATTTAATTTTTATTTTTATATTTTTTTTGTAATTTTTCACCCTAATAAATTTTGTCCTTGCCGCCGGCTTAATTAATAAAGCCGTAGTGGCTTCTAACAAATGTTTTAATTTAATTTATTTTTATTTAAATTATTTAAATTTAAATTCGCAAAAATTATTTAAATTAATTTTTTTATAACGGTTTTTTTTTTTTTAATTTTTCAAAAAATTTTCATTTCAATTTTCATTCACTTGTTTAATCGATTTTTTTGAATTAAATCGTAAATTTAATGAACATATGTTTATAAATATACAGTTACATATTCCTTATAACAGTTCTTTGAGTCACCATATATAATTACTACACAAAAAAATATTTAAAATTTGTTCTATATGTATTGAAATTTTTTCGTAATTTTTTCGTTTTATGAGGGGCGGAAATTTTGTTTTATTTTTTTTTTAATACGTGTGATAAATTCAAAGAACGCTAAAGAACTGAACGTTTTTCAAATATCAAACTGTTATGATATATTTTTTTTTTGCGATTTTCTCGAGACAAATAAAACGGTTTGTTCTTTTTTTTCCCTTATTAAAAATAGAAAAAAAAAAAACACAAAAAAAAAAACAAAAACAATAACAAAAATAATTAAGAAAAAAAATATAAAATAAAAATATCAGAAAATATCGAAATTATGAGTGTCCGATAGCAGCATTAAAATTTTTTTAAAGCTTTTCTTTTTTTTCTCATTGTGTTTGTTTTTGTGGTTTTTATTTTTGTTTTTTTTTTATTTTGTTGTTTTTTTTTATTCCTCACTCAATGCAGAAATTTATTAACTTTGAATTTTGATTAAATAAAAATAAAAATTCTCCATGTAAAATATATATAAAAATTAATGTGATAAGAAAAACTATGATTTTATTATTTTTTACTCTCCTTTTTTTGTTTTTTTATTTTTTTTGTTTTTTTATTCTTGTTTTATTTTTGCCCTAGACAAGAAATACACATACATACATAAATATTATGTTTTATTTGATAATTATTATTAGGCTTTCGTATGAAGTATTCGGTATTTTTTTTTTTAATATTAATTTTTATTATGATAATTTTCACCGCTAGGGGCGATTTAAATTTTTATAAAAAGAAACTGAAAGAAATCATTGTTTTTTTGCACATAAATCTTTTATGCGAAAGGTTTCGGATTCGATCCCTGGTTGGGTAAACTCAATAAATAGGATATAACAATATAAAATTATATAAAAATAACTTATAATTAAATATCTATCAGCTGGCCCACATGTCTATTAAGTAAAGGGTCCCAAAATTGTGTGCAAATATTTATAATTGTACATAATTAATAAATAAATAAATAAATGCACATAATATACAATTAATAATTTTGAAAAAAATCTTAAAAGAATTAATACCTTGGCTACAACGATTGCACCAATGACGCAGCATTGAAGTTGCAAATTGTCAAAAAACGTAGCTATCAAATTTTTCAAGCACAATGCAAAGTGTTAAGTTTAAAATTTTATTATTTATATAAAATAATAAATTTAATTTTTTTATTTTTATAATTCTACTAATCTTTAATTTTTAACTAAAAAGTAATAATATGTAGAAATAGCTGACAAAACATAAGAAATTAGCTGTCAAAATAGCGTAGAAGTTGTAAGTTGATTATCTTTTGCTTCAAGGCTGCGTTGAAACTTTGTTGCTAATTTCAGTTTGTGCATTTGCATTGTTTTCTATATGTTTATGTTTTTCACTGCGTTCAGGAAATAAATGGAGCAATTTAGGGGGCTCAGAATAAATGAGACAAAAAAATTAAAAAAAAAGCCACAAGGCTTAGGTCAAAAAAAATATCACATTATATAACCGCAAATTGGCTTTTTCAAGTACACTGCATTTCAAAAAAAATTTTTAATTTTAGGCTCTCTTGGTTCTCAGCCTCCCATTTAAGAACAAATTTATACTAAAAATAATACAGTTATTTATTTTTAGCTATAAGCTAATCATATAAGTTAGTTATTATTATAATAAAATTATTTCAAATTCCGGTTTCCTCCCAATTTTTGTTATAAATTCGAAAAATAACTGTAAATGAATTTATTTTAAGGTACAAGGTTATATTTGTATATATATAAATTTTAAACAGATTAATTAAACAGATTACAATTTTATCTAGACATCTTAGTATTAATTTTTAATTTATATTTTAAATTTTAAATTTATTTTATTTATTAGCAAGTAAGAAATGGGGAATCACCCGAAAAACTTTAATAATCTAGTTAGAAGATTAAAAGTTGAAATGTAAATAAATAAACCAGTTATAAAATCCATATGAGTTATTGAAACTTATGTAACTGTTTTAAACAAAGGATTTTTGGAAATATTATAATAGGAGGAGCACTATATATGGGTCTGGGGCAATTTTGAAAAAAAATGTTCATATCTTATAAAAAATAGAAGTCTGCAATTAATGAAATGATAAGATGTTAATTAATACGAAGTACAAATTTTTAATAGTAAATAGAAAAGGACCCTATACTGTACTTAATGGCGACAATCTATGTTGACTTTTGATTTTTGCCTGTATTTTATCTAGTTTTAAATATCAAAATCTATACAGGAACTAAATAGTTTTCACTTATACGAGTATTATAATCAATTTTATTATTCGAAACAATGACTTTGATATTTGAAGTCAGTAAATTTCACATGGTTGAAACTTATAAAAATGAAATTTATAGATGAATATTAAACATTCCATAGAACCTGATATTTTGTATAATATACGATAAATTAATTAAGAGAGAATCAAAAATAGAACTTCCACAATTAAAGTTCCAGGGAAATTGAAAAAAGTTATTGAGGGAAAACAAAGGTTTAATGGTTGCAAAATTTAAGCAATTGAAAGGGTATTACAAATATAGAAGTACTAATGAACTTGCTGGCCAGATAGATGAAATTTCAAAAATTTTATTTAGTAGAAAATATTATAAAATGTTCGCAAATATTAATTTTGTTACGATAATATGAACTAAAATGATAAAATTTTTAT
The DNA here is from genome assembly GCA_963082915.1 of Dolichopus griseipennis. NCBI lineage: Eukaryota > Metazoa > Arthropoda > Insecta > Diptera > Dolichopodidae > Dolichopus > Dolichopus griseipennis. The sequence goes on along the minus strand of CAUJBZ010000356.1, from coordinate 23,489 downwards.
TAATCGCATTTTAGAATTTTATTATAAAATTTATACAATTAAATTTATCATTTATTTTATAATTGCGACTTCAGTTCAGTTTAACTCCTCCAACTTTCAATTTCATTTTCTTTCTCTTTTTTATTGAGATAATGGATATAAATAAATATTAATATATTATTTTGATAAATATTTAATTCATATTATATATTTTATATCGGAAGTATGTATACATGTATTTGTTAGTATGTATACATAAATCTATATATATAAAATGTAAATGAATTTTAAGATATAAAAAATAATTCAACGAAAATGAGAATGTGCATATTTATTTTATTTTATATATACGTTGTATTTATATACCGACAATTTTATACATAAGTTATATACTAATATGATGGTATAAAATCTACAAATAATTAAGATCTATTTTTGCGAATTGCAACATTTATTATACAGTTTTATTTAATTCAAAAGTTATAAGAAGAAAACCTTGAAATTTTTATTGGGATTCAGAATACATGTGCCTTTAATTTGTATTTATATTTTGTTACAATATAAATTAAACACTTAGCATATAAGGAAGATTATTGTAGGAATGATTTTTATTAATTGGACCCCCATTTAAAATATTTTAAATAATAAAAATAGAGGGAACGCAATATTGCAAGTATATAAACTAGAGGAATTAAAACTAATGTATTAATTTAATATTTAAATTATACCAGCAACTCCTTCGTTCTTCTTATATACTCTTTGAATGTATCAATTAAGTTTATATTATTTATTATTTAAAAACTTTGAGTCCAAAATATATAGCAAAAAGTTTGTTTTTATTTGTCCAAATTTTAATTGGCAACATTATAACTAACAGATATATTTTTAAAAAGTTCTTAAAAAAATTTTGTAAATTTTGGGAAATATTGTCTATTTTTATTAAAAAAACTCAAAATTAGGGTTTAATCAAAGATTACAATGCATTATATATGGTGATTTTTATAGCCTATAGTTGAATGCGACTAAGTTGTTTTAGATCAGTGGTTCTTAACCTTTTTATAATAGCGGCCCACCAAATATTTTAAAATTTTCTTGTGTATAACTAATTGGTTTTTTTATTATTAATTTTTTTGTTTTTATATAACAAATAGAAAACATTGTAATTTTATTAATTAATTATATATTTAAATAATATATCTTCTTCAACAAATGATGAATTGGTATTTTTGTAATTGTAGTTTGGATCTTAAATCCAGATTTTTGTATAAATTATTATTAGGAAAATATTTATCAAATTTTTCAATCAATATTGAAAGATAACATTTACTGGAGCAATGTACATTTTACATGGTTTGGTGGCTCTGGCAAAACTTGTAACGAACTCCGAAGGGGTCGCGGACCACTTGTTAAGAGTCACTATTTTAAATGATTGAAAAAATTATTTAAAAAGAAATTATAATGAACCTAAAATAAAAAAATTCTAATTAAAATATTGAAAAATAAACAATATTTAATTATAATTTGTATATACAACTTTAAAAGTTACTTATTTAAAAAAAAATATTGTACTCAAGTACTTATACCGCACTTATGAATTCATACTTAATTTTAAACTTATTAAAAATATATTTTTAATAAGGGTAACACTTAACATTTCTTTTGTAAACAGATTATGTAATCTTTTTTAGTGGGTATACAAACTAGCACAGCAGTGGATTAAATTTTGTTATTCTGTTGGATGGTGTCCTTTAAGATTTTAATTTTTAGATATATACATGAGAGGTAATTAACTTAAAAGAAATTTAAATATAGATTATTTATGAAATTTTTTGTTTATTTTCAATTTCCCCGAAGTTAACTTTAAGTGTTCCTAATATTTAACCTTCATTATAAATAATTTCCTAAATAACACTTTCTACTATCAAGGGATTATTTATTCGAGGTCATATGATATAGATTAGTTTTTATTTAAAGATTAGTTTTATTATATATATATATACTTATATAACATATGCATAATTTTAATTTGTATAACACTTATGAATTACTTATAAATTACTTTAAAAACAAATATATTATATGCCTATATATTGGATATCTTATTTTAAGAATTGTACTTGATCAAGTAAATATTATGAATCATTTACATATTGGTTATTACTGTATATAAAAGTAATTTTAATTTTTAAATAATTTCACAATATTATTAAACCAATTCTAAATGTGGTTATCAAAATTAGGTTTACGTTTTTTTTTTATTTAACTTTTATTTTGAACAAAAGAGGCGAGTTAAAAAAAAACAAGTATCTTATCAATTGACACTATTCTATAAATTCGATAAACCAAAATCGATAACCGAATTGAAATAAAAACAAAATAATCAAGATATGGGGAAAATTTTGTATTTTATATTATTAACAACATTATTTTTAAATGAATCAAAACCCTTCGACAGTCGCCACAAGGTTATATTTTTTTAAGTTAAGTATCCAGAGCAGCTTAAGAGATTTGCACGTATAAGAGATGAATCATATGTTTTGCATTTATCTTTTACTAATTAGATTTTCATTAAAATTTCATTGCAAACTCAGACATCAAATTTTTATCCGAACTTTGAAGCTTTTAAATTAAAAAAAGCTTTTAGCTTCAAACGTCAATGTGGCCAAACAATCAAATAATTAATTTATCAATCAATCAATTGTTTTTCAAAAACATTCTTCGAAAATATTTTATATTTGTTGTTTTTGTTTTGATATGACGGCACATGCTATCCCTAACTTGTAGGCCTTACGACACGCCGTTCACCCATTTTCAATACTTTTTATCAATGTATAAGTAATATTATTAATTTTATTTATATTAAATATTTATGTATTTTTAATTATATTTGGTCACCATGGCGATTTGTGGCGCACCCCTCGGTTAGTAAGGTAAATGCTTTCCTACTAACACACTTAGGCCCCTATAATTAGACATTTTATTTTATTTGAAGTTTAATTTTTTTACAACTCTTTACGAACTGATAAAATTTTCACGACCACACGGGTTGCGGTCTCAGGACATTGAAACGAATAATCTGGGTGATCTGGAGTATTCAGAGAAAAACATTTGATGTTTTATTGTTTTAAATCTGGTTTAATTACAAAAAGACTGATGCCATTTGACTTACAGTAGATTAGATAGTTTATTGGATGAAATATAGGATTTTCTATGTACGGGACTACCGCGACGACAATAAGAATACCATTTACTACTTATTAAACATAAATCTGCACTAAAATCAAATTTTTTTTATTTTACAATTACATTTGGAGACAGAGGAGTCACAGTATCGAATAATCACATCAAATCTTTGGTATAACAGGAATCGGCCTAAAAATCAGAAATAACTGTAATACAATGTTACCGTTGAACTAGCAACAAATCAGAAATATAACAGTAATACTGTTATAAGTAACTCTAATGCCGTTAAAAAATAGATAAATAAGGTGAATGTATTATAAAATCAGGGATTCACCTTGATAATATTTACTTAAGTAAATAAAATAAAATAACATCATATACTTCCTATATACATATATCATTTTATTTACATTTGACAAAAAAAATAAATAAAACAAATCAGTTAAAAAAAACAAAATCTAAAACAAATATTAAAATCGATCAATTACCTTTTATAATATAATTACAATTTTTTTTTAATAAAATTTAAAAATAAATAACATTCAACTTATTTATGATTTTGATTATATTATTTCCTGTCCTTATTAAAATGTGGTTTTTAGAAGGAAAATATTAAATGCATTCATTGAGTTTGGCATTATGTTTAAAACCTGATTGTGGTAATAAATAAAATGTTAAGGTAGAAAATGTTTAAATATTAATATGAATTAAAAATTGATTTAATTAAAAATTTTAAAATAAAATGAATCATCTATAGAATATTTTTAATTTTTTATTTATAAAAATATTGACATCAATAGAATATTGATCAAAATCTATAGGAACATAATATATTTAATAAACATACAAGTATATAAGCCCCAAATTAGAACTTGGAAGTGTGATATTTCATATATGTATATATATATAAACTTATTTAAATAAATTTGCAATAATCGGTTTCGTTTATAATATCAATTAGATCAAAAATTTGTTAATAAATTGAACTAACATAATTTATAATCTGAATTAGGAATTGGAAATTAAAAAAAAAATAAATTAAATTATTTATTTATTGATATTATTAATCAACACTTTGTCTAGTTTTCTATTTTTTGTTTGAATTTTTTAAATGAATTATCAAAATATTTATTAATATAGAAAAAAAATAAAAAACTATTCGGTAGGAAGTTAACACGTGTAAATCAATGATGTGATTATAAGTGTAAATAGTTTATCTATTTTATCATAAACTTGTCATAGGAAGACTTTTAAGTTTTATAAATAATAAGATAATGATTTTGAAGTGGATTTTTTGGGGGGGGACAAATTATTCTGTTATATTATAAGGGAATAAGATATAATATATATCTCCAAAGAAGTAATGGGTAAAGTCTTGTAGGAGTTGTAAATGTATTTTTAAAATCATTAATCTATATTTAAAAAGCCTATCGAATATAGCTTGCAAAGACAATGTGAATGGATATTAACTGGCCAATTACGGGAAAACACTCTTTCCAAATAGGTAATAGGTTTACTTTTCAATTCATCATGTAGAAGCTTCGACAAATAGACTAAAAAGAAACCGTTACTTATTTGCTGTCATTACCCAACGCTGGCTAGCACGTAAAGAGTAGCTCTGGTAATTAACCAACTCAACAATTTAAGTGTTCTAGAGGCTATAGGCAATCTGCAGAGTTGGTAAGGTTTATGAACGCAATAAAATGGATCTAAAATTAGACTTAAGTTTTACGGTCTCAGAAGTGACATTAAAACGCTATTAACGCATTATCATGAAGTCATTGTTATAATCCAACGAACCAGCCACCTTAAGCAATCAATTAGAATTGTGTAATGTAATAATTATTAAAAATTTTATGATTTTTCGCAAATTTCGAAAAGTTTTTTTTCAAATTATTGTATTCGTTTTATTGTTTTACAATTACAAAATTTTCACGTGATAATCGTAAGGGAAAGTTCTTCAAATTCTAGGAATTATTAAATATAACTATTTATTTTTTTTTATTATTATTATTTGATTAATTTTGAAGATAACCCTTATTTGCTTGCAAAGGTATTTTTTTTTTTATTTTTTTTTAATCAAAATTTTTACTCGTACAATAAATAATAATAATGGTGGTAATATAAAAATAGACTCGTGACATTAGGTTTAGCGCAGCGCTACGCGTACACATTCGCACATTACTTTACAACTGTTTTTGTTTTTATTTTTTTGAAGTGCTGAAATTCTTTTGGAATGGGTGTAAAAAAAAGTTCTATTTTTATTTTCTTATCATTTTTTGGATAAGCTTTAATAATCAATATAGTATATATATAATAATTAATATAACAAATATTAAAAAAATACCTACATATATACTAAAAGTATGTAAATTTACATTGTAGTTATACACATATGTGTATAACAGCTAGCGTATATTTTTTTATCAAATAAAATTCTGTAAACAAATTAAAATAATCTAAAAAAAAAATTGATAAAAAAAAAGGGTGAAAAAGTTCAGTGACTCATATATACATAGTACATACATACATATACTCTAGTATTAATTATATTTGTTTGTTTATTAAATTGAACAAATTAATGCAGAATACATTATGTAGGTATATTATTTGTGGAATTTGTATGGTTAGTTGAAAAATTAAATTCTAATAATAATCGACGTATGGTGCATTTATAATATTAATTTATAATGACATAATATTTATAGTTAGATGATTAGAGTTTAAAACAAGTAATGAAAAAAACCAAGGGTTTTAAAAAAAGCTCATTTTCAAAATTATGTAGGGTTTCATATCATTAATTCATCATTAATTATGAGTAATAGTGAAATCAATACTTAGAATATAATCCCAATGCACTCAAAAAAACCGGTTAACAAGTGAGAAATATAATGTTGGAGCTTCAATAATTTTAATGTTTACTTTTCGAAAAATATGCAAAGGCGAATAATTTACTGATTTATAAAACAGGAAAGTTTTAATTGTTAAATCCTAAAAGCCGTTCAATGGGGAAAGTTCCCAAATTTTTACTGAGCAAACTTATGTTGACTCTCGAGTATCCCCTCTCTCCGCACCCTCCTCTCTTTTTAGGTTCTAGGATTTAAATTGTAAATTCCACCAAAATTTCGAATTTTACTTAGAATTTTATTATCTAAGCAAAAATGGTTAAAGCTAAGATACACTTTCTTTAATTTAAAGAACCCCTTTTAAATTTAAGAAAAGCCTTTAACATATGTTCAAATATAATGTTGCAGCTTAAAATTTTTTTATATTACTAAAAAAATCTAAGCTGGTATTTAAGTTACAGATGTTTAAAAATAGTAAAATTTCAATTTTCGAGCCCTTACAGCTGCTAAACAATTTGCTTCACAAAACAATTTTATTAACAGATTCCGACTTTTTGAAGATCTAACTTCTCCCAAAATTTCAAGTAACTGCTTGATCCGTTGAGAAGATATGTGGAGCCAAAAAACTAACAAAAATTGAGTTTTGCAAAACAGTTAATATTAGTACCGTATGGCAACTTTATAATTTCAAGCGATATATTTTTATTGTTAAAATTTCTTTCCTCTATTTCAAACGGTATAAAAATTTGTGTAAACATACGGACAGACGGACTTAGTGAAACTATATAAGCAAATTTTTACCAAATCTTTTGAGAATGTGCTAAAAAATGTTGCATGTTATTTAAATTGAAAAGTACCTAACCAAGAGAATTTAGAGTTCAGCATTTGATGACTTATCATACTAGTTCATATAGTTCATTGTATTTTAAAATAGAGTATATTATAAATTATATGCTTACACGATTTCCTTATTATCCTTTAATTATATCTACTATAGATTATGTCGTGTTAGCAATGATTGAAGGAATTATATTATAATGGATTAGTTTAAACATATTATTGATTAGTTAATTTTTAAAGTCTTTAATTTTTTATTGGTAAAAGGATTGAAATATGAAACAATTTCTTAATCATTTTCTTGAATAATTGACTCTATATTTTAGTAAATTTATGTTCCCATTGTCCCATTGTCTAAGAGTTCAGTTTAATTCTCTCAAGCCATGAATTTTAAATGTTTTTGTTTTAAAAGGAAGTTTTACCTAAGATTTCAACCATTTCGATTATTATAATTAATTCATTCACTTAATTAATTTAATTAACACATTAACTAATTAATTCACTTAAAAGCAAAATTGTCGTCCTTTAAAAGTAAAAATGTCTCCAATTAAAATTAAAAGTATGCACTTAAAGGAAAAATGTTTTTTTTTTTTAAATTAAAATATATTATAATAACATATATTCACAATATAAATACCTTAAGTTTAAATAAAAATGTATTCAGTTAAAGTAAAAATGTCGCCAATTAATATTAAAAATATGCAATTAAAGGAAAAATGTTTTTACTAAAATTAAAATATATTTATATAATAAAAATGTCTTCACTTAAAATAATAATGTATTCAGATAAAGTAATAATGTTTTCATTTAAATTAAAATTACTCACAAAAATTACAAAATAACTTCATTTAATATAAAAAAGTTGTCAAAGAACAAATAGTTAAAAACATGTTTTTGATTAATTTAGAAATTACTAAATAGCTGTAAGTTTTAAAGGAACAAACATGTAAAATCTTAATTAGCTACTATCATTAATTATATTTAAAATATTATTTTCAAATAAAAAGTAGGCCTGCTCCTTTTGAGTATAAATTTTGTGTACAGATCTACATAAAAAAGTAATATTAAAGCGCACCGTATTTGGTAATTATATTCGAAATTTTTTAAATATATTTAGTATGATCCATTGACAGGATTTCGGAGTTCAGAAATTAAATTTTAAAACTAGAAATAATCATCATCATATAATATATTAATCAGCTTATTCAGTCAGTAAATAGTCGGGGCTCAATTATTTGTTTATATCAATCGACTTATTCGATCACAAATTATCAGTCGGGACACAATTTTGTATTTATAAAGTTGCTCGAACTTTGAGCGCTTCTTAAATATAATTAATCTTCATGAATCACTAAAATATCATTGCAGTTACTATAAAATATATTCCAATTAAGTGAATAATATATAAACAAGATTTTTTATAAACGTGGTTTAAGAGGTCATATAAATTTTCGAAAACCTAGATTTATAAAAAAATTTATGAAAATATATGACTTTGTGGGAAAGTTTATACGTTTTACAGCCACAGGAATACAGTATTCCGATTACTTAGACTTCTTTCTTGGGAAATTAGTTATTGCAAATCAAATAAATGCATAATAATTATTTAATTTAAAAAAAAAATTGGAAAACAATGAATTACATAATATAAGTATAACTTCCTTGCAAAAAATTTGGAAATTCCAGGTAGAAAAAAAATGGCGGCTAAATCAAAATGATACCTCAATTTTTAACACCCCTTATAAGTATACCTTCCTTTTAAAAATTTGGTTTGGAAAATTATAATAATGACTCCTAAATGGAAAATCCTATTTCAAATAATAAAAAATTTTCTAACTTTCTTTTTAAAAAACAATGAATTTAGAGGTTCACATTTTCACATATGAATTACAATTTAACCACAATTGCATGTAACATATAAATAATATTTTAAATATTCATAATATGACAAATTGCATGATTTACTTACATAACCAATAATATGGTTCATATTCCAATACTGTATGACGTGTACCTATTGTTAAATACAAAATATTTGAAATATTTTGTGTAACTTCTTGGTTGGTGGTCGACAATTAAAAATCAAAACATAGAGTTGTAGTTATGGAGTTTTCAAAATTTTTCTTTTAAATTTTAAAAGATCTGTTAAGAATTGAATTACAATCACAAAAAAATTTTAGTACTTATAGATTAAGCGTAACCACATTATTAAAGATTCAATTTTTTCTTAAATTACTTTACAATAAATGAAATTTAATTTTTTTTTGTTATTTAATCTAATGTACAACAATTTTAAAGACATTGGATTATTGAGATTCAGATCATTTACTTTTATTACACCGTGTATATGGTATTTATTTAGCGTTTTCTCAAATGGACTATTAATATTTTAGAATAGATTCTAAAATGCTTTTATACTCGTATATATAAGAATATTATATTATTTATTTTTTAATTACTTGAAAAAAATTTGAGTACTTAAAAATTGTATAAGTACTCGTTCCAAATTACTAATTTCAATTAATATTGTAACTTTTGTCCATTAAAAAGATTAATATAAGAATGTGATGAAAAAACACAATTGAAGGTTAAATATAAACATATATAAAAGATTTTAAGAAATTATTAAACCTATAAGTGATTTTATTAGAATATTTATTTCTTTATTTAGTTTAACTCAACAAATTCTACAATTAGTTTCTTTCTTAGATTTAAAATTAAATTACAATTTACAATTACAATTAACTTATCTTGCATATACTAAATAAAATTACAAATATCCTCAACTCAAATCTTGAAATCCTCTATTATCCCCCACCTCGTAACCAAACTGTAAATTTGTATCACAGCTCTTACCTTAAGGTTTTAGTTCAATTCAAAAACGGCCTTGTTGCTTGGTTAAACTGTTTGTTTGTTAAACTCACACACTACCCAAAGAAACATCGCACAATTACAATTGGTGGTTTTCGAACTTTCCACTGCTCCTTGTAAAAAAAAAATATTACAAATTCGATAGTTGACTAATTTTAATTTTTAAATTATCTTTTGATTAGATCTAAGACGCGAATTGGTGTTAAAATAATTTTACTTGAAGTTGTAGGTGAAATTAATTTGCCATTTACAACTTCAGTTACAAAAAATGCATCATTCACCTCTCTCATAAGTTTTAGGGTATTTAAGTGAGTTAGTCTGAACATGATTTGGATATTCCACTACTGTCTTTATCATCACAAAAAGTAAAGGATTCTTATGAATATTATGTCATTTTCAAAATTATGAAATCAATATAGAACTGCGATTGAACTCATTCAATAATTCAGTAATTCTTTTGTTTTTGAAAATATAAAATTAATTTGATAGATAAAATGAATCACAATATTGCGAAAAATGTGAATTTTATATTTTGGTAATTATTTTTGGATTCAAAGATTATTAAATATTCAAATTATAATCTTATCATTTAACCTATTTATTATGATACAAGTAGTCATAAATAGATAAAGGTATAAGGGGAAAAACTATAATATTGAACTTAAATTTAACATGATTGTTTATTTATTTTATAAAGATTTTTTTATTATATTGCAATTGTTATATTATAAAAATTGTTAATTTTTGGATTTTTTTTTTCTTTATCTTAAATCTTAAAAATGACTAAGAGATTCAGGAATTTAATAAAATGTTCTACGCATTATAACTTAATTAAATTAATATTATCATACATTAAGTTGTTGTATTAAGTATTATAATATGCCAATGGAAAAATGACGAAGACATCGTTCATCAATCGACAGGTATTAAAAATGAGCTATTGTTATAATCATAACATATAGCTTAATTTTTATTCAATCTGCGAGTTATATTATTCAATTAAATTATTTGCATTTGTTCTATTTGCATTTGTGCGGCACTTAAACCGCACTTAAACCACTGTACTATCAAGCTGTTGCTACTAAGCTTTTAATAATTTAATATTATTTTACTTTATTCTTTTTAATAAAGTAAAATAATATTAAAAATTGAGCCAAAATAATTTGAGCTAAAAATATACGAGAAAGTTTTAAGCAAATAAATTAATATCATCTGACTGATTGCTCAGTGGTTGGAGTGGCGGCTTTCAATCGAAAAGTCTTGGGTTCAAATCCTAGTCAGATCATATCTAGTAAAAAAAATTTAAATTTATAATTGATATCATAATGTTTATACCATAATATAAAATAAATTTAACAGCCACACCTGAAAAGGAAAGCAGATTCACTCACTTATCACATTATATGTGGTAGGGAACTGTACAAAAAATAAATAAATAATTAACATCATTATTACATTTTGATAACCTAAAAGAAACTGCACTAAATTTATTTAGCAAATAAATTAGATTATTTAAAATTAGTCTGTTTAGTGATAGAAAGCAGTTTTTCTTTGTAAATTAGCCGCGCTGTTTACTTGTGACCAACAAATTTATATTTCAAATATTTTCATAAAAATCAATATCAGTTTGAATATTTTTAAAATAATTTGATAAAATGAAATATTTCTTGACATTTTTGAAAATAGTACAGTGTACACTAGTAAATATTTGTTAATTAAATTAAGATTTAATTTAAAGATTGTAACTTCCGGCCTTTGTCTGCTTTAAGCTATGCAGAAGACAAAGACAGAAGAAATTGGTTAATTTAAGTTCAAACTGCTTTGAACTCTAAAAATATCATAATTTCTTTGTAATAAATTTATCATATGTTTAATATTTATTTTTAATTTAATGTAATATAAAATACTATTTGTTTTATTGTTAAATTAAAGTCAGTTATTTATGATTTAATAAATAACAAACATTATATAGATAATTGAATTGTTAAAATAGTCTTTATTTGTAAGTCTAGATTATATTAAATGCCTTTTCTTCAAACTTTTTTATCATATTTACAAAAAAATTCTTTTTTAAATTACAAATTGCAGAAATTGCAATATTTGTTGTAAAAATTATTTAAAAAATTTTTTAACCCACTTCAAACTGTACTCTGTATATTATCATACGATTTTTTGGAATCGTTGCCTATTTTACAATTTACAAATAATACAGTTGATAATTACGTGACATTCTTTTGACACTATATGCGAAGACATTGTGGAAATTTTTTAATGTGTTATGAAATGTCATATTTATGACAACCGGTTTGAAGTGGTCATTTGTAAATACTTATAATCCTTTATTATTAATTTTAAAATTATTACTGTAAGTCGTTGTTCATAATCATATTATAGAGTTAAATAAGTTTAACTCGATAAACTTGTTAAAATTTGACATTATTATAGTTTAAAACTAATATAAATATAGTTGAATCGAAGTTGTGTACTGAAAATTTTGACATTATCGCTTTTTTAGATGAACAGAAATTTTTTATATTTTTATTATTCCTTTGAACACTTGTAATTTTAGCTGAAGAAACATAGAATTTATGTTTAACAGTGTTTAGTTTTGTATTTGAGTTATACGGTATTCTATATCTGTGAGTTATATTATTCAAGTAAATTATTTTTTTAATATTTGTTTATATTGTTATTTTAATGTATTTTTTATTAAAGGTGTATAATTATTAATTATATTGATTAAGCCCTTAATTTGGACTAAATGGCGAATTGTAGCTGAGTCGAGTCAAAAACCAGATAAAAAGTTTTTTCACTTTCACTGGGATTTGACCTCGGGCCTTCCGCATGGAAGGTCGGTAATCTAACTACAATGGCACTCAGCCAATAAAATAAATAACTAAAAATAAAGAAAAAATATAAAATTCGTTTTCGACTGAAAAATATTTTCCAAGACTAATAGCTTTTGGTGAAACACCCATAGAATAATCAAACTACAAGAAAAAATTTAGGCACTAGATTGTATTTCTGAAAATATCCCTTTAAAGTTAAACAATCTAGGTTGCGAAGCACAGACTCTACATTCCATTAAATGTGTTCCCTAAAGTTGGAAGTAAATATGTTATGTATGTACAATTCAGAATATTAATATCTTTTTCTTTTTTTACAATTTTCCTCATCCTCCATAACCCCAGAACTCTATACTTCCTAAATCTGATTCCTAAAAATTCTTTTACATCTTTATTCTCGAAACCAAACTGTACATTTGTTTCACAAGTCCCACTCTAAAATTTGATTGAAAAGTAATACTAGTTTTAGTTTGTTAAAGTAGAAAACTACCTAAGGGTGTACTTCACACAACTCCAATAGGTGGTATTCGATCTTTTCACTGTCTCTCAATAAGAAAAATAATGTTTAAATTAAATATTGTACATAGAAATAATGAATAGAAGACAATAAACCTCCATTTGTTGCTCTTTATTAATGCTTGTAACATTCTTTCAACGATCAATATTTATTGAATTCAATGAATATTGCCAATTTATATTGTACGTGTCAGGGACGTTTCAAAATTATTGAAAACTGCCCTAAAATTATTAAATTTCAAAAAAGTTGTCATTATTTTTTTAGCAAAAGTATTCAAAAATATTTATTTAATAACAATAAAAAAGCTTAAACATTTTTGAATGGTCAAAACAATGTTGATAAGAAAACCAGCCCTCGACTTGTACATTTAATCACAGATTTCTTCAAAAATTATAAACAAAGATTAAATCAATGATGAAACGATAATTGATAAAGTTAAAAAAAACACTTGCGGAAAATAATTTCCTAAAATTTTATTATAAATTAACTATATGTATATCATTTTATAAAAGTATTTTTTAAATTAATTAACTTCATAAATTTTATTCAATCCTTATAGCACATTATGTTTCATTTGTAAGTACTTTTTTCAACAAGAATTTAATCTTTGATTAATTTTATAAGTATTAATTTACTTTCAATTAATTGTAATCATATTTATTATTTTTTGGGGAATTATGTACTTTAATAATATTTATTTAAACCAGTTATTGGAGCGAAAATAAATTGATGACTATTTATGGTTAAAATATTAAATTTTTGAAAATAACATTTAATCTTTTTATTAGATCATTTTAATGTAATCAAAAAAACGTAAAAATAAATCCAAGATGGATTGTATAAGCTTTTGTTCTTACGCAATGTGGTTTGTGTTGTAAAGTCTGTTTATTTTATATGGAAGGCCGCTTTACCCCTGGTTCAATTTAACCCATCGCAAAGTCATTCTTTATTTTGGCATTCTTACCAAATTTCATTAAAATTGGTTGAGAATTTGAAGAGTTATTAGAACTTGGCCAAATTTCATTAAAATCGGTTGAGAAATTGAAGAGTTATTAGAACTTGACATTTTCGAAACTTCTAGAATCTCTAGACCTCATGATACTAGAATGAATTTATATCTAGATCTATATTTAAACTCATTCCGACGGTTAAAACTCGAAATTTTTTAAAAGGTCTGTTGTTTTTGTATGGGAGCCTTCCGATCTCCTGGTATGATTTGATCCATCTGCCAACTTAATCTTACTATTGATAAAGCGAAACCATTCATACCAAATCAAAATCAAAATCGGTTGAAATTTACGCGATGTGCGAAAACAAGACACACAAATTATTTTTATTTAAAACATTAAACTGAGTCATCTTCATATTTTACCTCCCAAATTCGTCTACTAACGATTACTAGGAAATATGACACATTTCTAATCCAAGAAATTCATTTGATGACAAAATGCAATCATCCCTTTAGCGCATGGTAATTTTTTTTTTTGTTATATGGCATACTTAAAGGTGGATTAAATTAGAAATTTTTATGAATTAATATGTTTGTTTAATATTTAATATTTACAAATAAAGGGTGGAGTAAAAGCTCTCAAGAAATTTATTGAATGATATAAAACTTTAATATAAGTATATTTTTGATTTTATTTATTTATTGTATAATAAAGTTTAAATTAATATTTAAATAAATTAATACTATTTATATAGTTTAATCAGGTTAAACTATTTTTAAACTTAAAATTATATTTATTTAAAAAAATTAAAAGTGGTGATTTGTGGAAAGTGGAATAGTGAGTGGCAATTTTAAACATTAATACTAAATACATATTATGTGTCTACTATAAAAGTCTAAATAAAACTTGACTTCTGTTTATCTGACAGAACACAATTGGTCTTAATCTTTATCCAAACAAGGTTGGGAGTCGGGATTATAGAACCATAGGAACAAAGGAAAGTAAACCTTTAATTTTGAAAAAATTTCTTAGCTAACAGACAAACCATGTGTAACAATAATAAACAACATGTGATCTGGAAGTTAGAACCAATTATTTTAAATATTTAAAAAAATTTTTGCTAAAAATGATTTAAATCTTAGAATTATAATAATGAAAACCATTTTCACTACTACTATATCATATATCTGGATTTGTCAAATATAAAATCACAAATAAAAATATCAAAAAACATTTTAGACTATTTGGGCAAATTCTCAAAATAAAACCTTTTAGGAAGCCTTCAATGATTCAAAAATATGATCGAGAAATTATAATTAATTTCAATATTAAATTTAAAGCCCTCTTTTGTTCTATTTTTTACCCTAATATAATATTTTTTCCGCTAATGTTTTAAACTGTCAAAATGTCAAAATATTTCGAACTAAAATATGTGCTTAAGTATCATTTAATTTGTTCGTCGCAATTCAAATAATCAAATATTTGCGGTGCGAATTTGATAAATGCATTGCAAATTTTTAACATGGTTAGGCACCTGTATATTTCATAGGTAAATATTGACGAAGGTGGAAAAAATTATATTTTTATTAGCATTGATCTAAATGGATTCCATATACAATTTAAACATGAGATAGTACTAGGCCTTGTAACATGTAGAAACGTTTTACATTTTCATATTTACTATTCTATTTGTTATATATTGTAATCATTTTATATATAAATTATAAGGTATTTTTGTAATCTGTGAGTTATATTATTCAATTAAATTATTTGGTAATATTTTGTATTTGTTTAATTGTTACATTATTTTGGTTGTGCCATTGTTTTGAAAGGTTTTTTGGTAATTTTGATGAATTACCTATATTTGACATATACGTTTGACGTAGACGTATTATTCGTCTTTTTATGCCCAAATACTCTCAATTTTTCAAGTAAAAAATAAATCTACCGTTTTTAAAAAACAGTATATAACAGTATTGTATATATTATAAATTTATTTCAATTAATATTTTCTTAATGTTTAATTGCATAATTTTAACAATTGATAAAATCACTTTTCATTTAAACTAATTACGCAATGTATTAATTATTTAGAATTTTGACTTTTATAATTAATAAAATAAATGTATATTTGTTATAAAATTATTGGAATTTAAAATTTAGATTTTATTACTTTAATTACTAATAATAATTTAATAAAAAAACTAATAAATTGATTAAAAAGCCAAATAAAAAGAGATTACATACTTAATTAAGTCTATAAGTTTTCTATGTAGATTCTACCAATGTTTTAATAAAAAACTTAAAACAAAAGTAATATAAAATCCATAAAACATAAAACAAAGCAAATAATTGTTAAAAATTTTACAACTTTGTTTTCGTTTTTTAATTCAAATAATGCTTAGAACATGACCTGCAATAAATCATTTTAATAAGTCATTTATAGTATGCTTTTAATTTGCTAGCCCTTATTATGAACTTTTATTCGTTAAAAAACGAAGAGACAACAAGACCAAAAAAAAAAAAAAAACCCAAAATCTAATATTAGAAGTGAAAAATTAAAACTAGAAAAAATATAAATTTTTTTTGAAAAAGAAAAATAAAATTTTCTTTTTTAAAACATGTTTCGCAATATTTTTCCCGAATTTTGTAGCTATTTTTGTTTATACACAAAAATGCATTTTCATTAAATAGATTTTGGTTTTTTTTTATGTTGTGTTGCATATGATACACCCAATTTGATCATTTCCCATTGTATATATATATATATATATATCTTTTAATAGAGCAGTCGGATTTGATTTTTCGAGATATAGGGATATAAATTTACACTATCATATAGTATCTACGAGTAGTATCTACCTTAATTGGAAAGTGTGCAGTGTGGCTATTTTTAAATAAAAACACATTTTCTTTCCAACTGTATATTATTTTAAAATTTTTAAATTAGTTCATGATATTAATTTTGATGATGCTTTTGATCTAATTATTAAATTTGTGGTACAACATATAGAACATAAAAAAAGATATTTTATTTCAAAAAAAAAAATGTAGGCCTATTTTCTCTAAAATAGAATTTAAAATCGCTAATAAATGATAAATTAGATGATAATTTCCTCGTAGTTCTTGAGTTTTTATAAAGAATATTTTGGAAAAATATTTTGAAAAATATTTGAATAAATTTAATAAATTTTATAATATATTGATTCATTTTATTTCATGTAATAGGTTATATTTGGCATTTAGATTGGAAATCTATAAATCAAATCACTTGTAAATGGATCATTACATTGAATTTGTAATTTCTAAATTTATATAAGAATTGGAAAATATTATTATAATTTATAAAAGTGTGTAAGGTAAGGTAAGACTGTTTTTTTCGATTAAAAGTTAAACAAGTATAAGTTTTGAATTAATAGGTTCGGTACTAAATTTTGCATATACATAATCTAAAGCAGCAATACTTAGATATAACTTTTTGTATCAGGTTATTTTAAATTTTAATTTTAACTTGAATGTCATAATGTTTTGGGCTTCAGAGGAACGATTGATCCTTTAGAAATTAATGAAAAGTTGACTGTTGACTGTTTAGTCTTAGATAGAGTTGATAAAATTTTTAACTCTTTATTTAAGCAAACAGAGAATATTTATATTAGTTTTCAAAAAAACTTTTTTTCAAATTTAACAATACAACTCCTGAAAAAACTTCCTCTGAATAGGGTTAGGAACCTAAGTAACCTAAGGAAAAATGCTTCTAATTGATTAATAACAATGAAATAATGTAAAAATAAAAATTTCTTTATTCTAATTGAAAAAAGTTAGCTTGAATCATAGTTAATATAGGTTAGATAGTTGCAGTAGTTAAAATGCCAACCAATCGATTGGTCCGGGTACGAATCCCAGCAAACGTGAAAAAAATTTTATATGATTTTCGATATGTCTCAGCTATACCATTCGCCATTAGATTCAAAATAGTGGCTTACACATAAATAATAACTCCTATTTTAATAATATTTATATTAAAAATTAATCAAATAAAAAATATAAAACAAATAATTTAATCGAATAATATAACTCACAGATATAGAATACCATATAACTCAAATACAAAATTATTACAATAAAAAACAAAATAGAATTGTATCTATTTAAAATTGAAAACGTTTCTACATGTAATAAGTACTATCTCATATTTAAATTGTATGTAGAACTCATTAAGGTATGTAATTCTCATAACAAGTGCTTAATATGTCCGCTCCTTTTCCAACATTTCCCAATGGTGTATAGACAGACTTATTAGCCTAATTAATGTATACCTATATATATTATCTATGTTTAAATGACTTTATGTTTTAAATGAAGAAGAAAATTAAATATAATTTATATATATAATGGTTTTAATAATATTAAAAAAGAGTTCAGAAAACTTTCAATTCAAAATAGGAACAACTTAGTGATGACAGAAAGAAATTAGTTACAATTTAAAAAATAGTCTTAAAATTTTACACAACAGAAATTCTTCTACAAATTGGCTAAAATTATTTAAAAATACCATATATTTAAATATTGAAAATATTTTCAAAAGCAAAAAATTCAATTAAATGGATACACTGCACTTTAAAATATTTATAAATATTTTTTTTGACATATAAACATCAAAAACTTTCCAAATCCTCTCTCTTCTCAATTATTATTTCATTTTCAATTTGTTCTCCTACTTCTCATTTTCCTTATAGTAAAGAGAATAGAGAGATCCTGACTAATCAAAAATTTCCCTGAGTAAATACAGAGCATTTTTGTTTTTCAATGGAAAATTCATATATATATATAAGAAAATTCTCCTATTTGAATGAAAAATTTTTTTTTGAAAACATTCATAAAATAATTGAGTCATAATGTTATTAATAGGTCAGTGATGTATTTAAAACAATTTTATAAATTTTTGAAAAAAAAAATAAATAAAATGTTTATTTATTTTAGCATTAATATAGTTTGTGTGAATAATTTTTTTATGAATAAAATTTGAAAAAAATTCTGCAAAATATTATGCCACATATACTGAAAGATTACTTCCTCCGTTTCAATGAAATATTTGGTTCATTATTTTGATGCAATGATTTGTTTATTTTAAATTAATTACAGATGAAATGAAATACAATAGTTTGTCATCGAATGAAAAACTGCCTATTTTTATTTAATGAAATGGAAACATTTTTGGTAAAAGGTTCTAAGATGAATTACTACTCAATTATAACATCCAAAAGGCAATAAAATTTGTTCATAGTCTGGATTTTTTAAAATACTTTTGAATAGTCTTCTAGATTTTTTATTAAATTTTCAATAATTGATAACTCTTAATTTTTAATAAAAAAGATACATTAAGATAAAAATATAAACAAATATACGAAATAATTTAATTAAATAATATAACTCCCAGATACTCTAATATAAAATTATTACAATTTATAAAAAGTATAATAGTATCTATATTGAAAATCTAAGATGTTTCTACATGTTATAGAGGTAGTACTCTCATATTTAAATTGTATGTGGAATTCATTAAAATCAATTTAAAATAACACGTAACGTATCTATGGTATAGACAGGCTGCCTGTTAAGGGATATTAGCCTTACATCAAACATGTAAGTATCGAAGAGAATAAGCTATTTCTAGTTTTAACAAGTATTATTAACAATTTAAACAACGAGATGTCAAGGGCTATCGGCTAAAATTAATTTAAAACACTATACAATTACAATATCTGGATTCAGTGGCTAGGATAAAACTTAAAACAAATCAGTATTTATAATTAAAAAATCAATAACTATATAATGAAATTATTTTATAGATTTCGTAATTTCTCATAGTTTTAATTTCGAAATTAAGTTTTACCAATCCTATGATATTATAACCGTACTTTGACAAATAATAATATTATATAAGTATTATAAATACGTCATCTATAATATAAAAAAATTATACGTATTTTTTTGTAAATATTTATTTTAAATATTTGTTTATATATTTGCAATCTTTTATTAACGTACATAGGTTTTTTATATTAATATAATTTACTAGAAAAACAATCCGGTATAGCCGTGTATACAAACAGGTCACGAGTATATTAAAATTGCTCATCCGATTGTAACTCATCAATTTAGACATGCAAGATATATTGTCAAAGATATATTGTCAAAGGTATGTATCGGATCAACATCGCAAAGTAAATTGAAATAGCTATGTGTATCTGTTCCTCCGCCCGTACAATAACTCAAAAACTATAAGGGCTACAATTTTTTTGTTTTTATAGTTTTTTTTTTAAAACTTTTTTTTTTTAACTAATTAAGTTGCCGAAGCTGCGTTCCATGATCTTATACCGCAAAAAACTATAGTAGAACACATTTAATTCAGAATACTTTTAATTTCGAGATAACTGTTAATTAAACTTTCTTTTATTTGAAAGGAGTAAGTCAAAAATTGGCTAGAAATAGATCATAGTTTCAAATTCGCATTTTTAACACTATTTTTCAAGCTGAAATAAGATAAACTCTTAACATTATGCCTAGTTCACATTATGCTTATTCACTGGCGCTAATCAATTAACTACTATTTGCACTTTATTATTAAGCGTTGAAATGTAAATATATAACAAATTAATGATTGTGTTGTCAATCAAAATCGTTTATTATCAAAAACATAAATCTCTAAACAAAATAATTCAATTATTCTATAATAAACTTATTTAAATGCCCGACAAAGTGTTAATTGTTTTATACAATAAACATAAAATAATAAAAAAAACTAAATGTTGTAAAAATTTATTCTATAAATCTTGACTTAATACAGATAGTTGTAATTAGAATAATAAATAATTTTACAAAAAACAACAACAACAAAAATGCATTTAAATAAAAAAGTAACTATTTTTTTTCTATTTTGATTACAACAACTGCAAGTCATAAACATTATCGTAATTCATAAATATCGGAAGTAAAAATTAAAAAATTTTCACGGTATTTGGTGCTAAATAATTCCAATTTTTACTTTTCCGAACTATTTAACTATACAAAAAATATATATATATATATATAACTTCCCTAACCTTGAAAACGATGCTAAGATTTTAATTTACTTCATTTCATTTTTTACTTAATATTTTATTAAGATATTAAATAACTTACAAAAAAAAAAAATACAAAAATTACACGCTGGATTGACTCGCAAGTTGCAAGTAAGCGGTCAAACTTAAAACATTTTTATTAATTGTTTACAATAATATTGACAATATAATAATAATAATAAAAAAAATATGTTTCAATAAAATTTTGAGGGAAAAAAAAGCTTCTTTGAAAATCTAAAATTAAAAAATTAAAGTACCTACTTACACAATTTATTTATTTATTAGAAAATTTTTATTTGTAAGTTTATTTAAATATTTACATTATCTACAAAGTTAGATAGGTAAGGTATGTTTATTTATCAATGGATTTATTCATTTATTATTTTTATAAAATAAACTTAACGTAAAAACGAGGAACAGTGAAGTAGAGTAGACTGTGTCAACTCTAGGATACCAGTATGACCGTAATATAAACTACTATTTATTAACTACTATGGACAAAATTTAAAACATCCAGCTTTATTATGTATAAAGTAATGCTCATGTGAAATATGAAGTTGTATAGCAACTACTCGAACCCACTACAGCAGACCAACCAAATTTTGCACAAACTTTGGCCATAAAACAAAACTACTTTTGCCAAAATTTCAGACACTTTTCTTTATTAAGTATAGACTTTAATGCTCATTTAAAGAAACAAGTTGTATTTTTTTTTTTTTTTTTTTTTTTCCGGCACCTTTACGTGCTAACTGTTCACTGTGATAGGCTAAACAGCCTGACTATATATGTGCATGTCGGAACTGGGGAGATATATTCATATATTAGAACTGATCAAATGAATTCCACATACAATTTAAACATGAGATAGTGCTACGCCTTATAACATGTATAAATGTCTTAGATTTTCAATAAATACAGTTCTATTTTGGTTTATATTGTAATAATTTTGTACTTGAGTTATATGGTATTCTAATTGAAATATTTGTTTACATTTTGTATTTGTTTATATTGTTATATTTATTTATTTATTATTAAAGATATATAATTATTAATTAAGCCATTAATTTGAACCCAAAGGCGAATGGTAACTGAGTCGAGTTGAAAACCAGATAAAACTACTTGAACCCGTGGAGCAAACTGGCTGGATTTCAATAGCGAAAACGGCTATTAGATAACAGCGACTTTGTGAAAATTTCAGAATCGCAGTGGCTTTACTTTTGGAGTTATTGTGCGGACGGACGAACCGACGGACGGAAGGATATACATAGCTAAAACAATTTACTTTTGGATTCTGATTCGATCTATACCTTTGAATCTATATCTATTACCTCTCCTTCTCTGTGTCACAAACGTAATGGCAAATTTAGTATACCCTTTTGACCTATATAGTCATACAAATATAAACAAAGTTAATTATAAAAACATTTTTCTATATGGAATTATTTTAATGCATTTTATTATTTATATATATACAAATTTTTTTTCTCCATAAAAGGTTATTGACTGCACAATACCCTATATTAATTAGTAATTATATGTTAATTACATTACAGGGTAATGAGAATTAATTTACTTCCGGATATTTTGGATTTATAGTTTGTATATATATGCAACTTATAAATGACTTTTAATCTCAGTAGCCTTGCAAAAAATATTATCTGGGATTCTTAAGCAGGAGAAGGAAATACTTTACATCTCTAAATCTAATTCAAATGTATAAAATCTATATAATGTAGGAGAAGCATCTTGTCTGTTTTATAAATATCTACCAGAACTAGATAATACTAAACTAAATTAAAAATATACCAAATATCCAACTATACCGCCGTAATACACGTTTAGCAGCTCAATCTCAATTAATACAGTAGAGCTTTTTCGAACAAAAACTCTGAAATATAGGAAATCTTTTTTAAGTCGCATCTGCAAATTGTGGAACACTTTACCTCCATATGTGTTTTCCAATATTTATGATTAAGAAAAATTCAAGAAGAAGTCAATTTATACCTTTTGGGTTACCCATTAAAATTTTAATAGACATTTATGTCTCAACGTTACTCTTCAGGCATTATTCTGCATCAGCAGGTTGGATGCTTATCCCATTATTTTGGCTGCGAGAAAGACTGTTTTTAGTGAGTACAACACTTCCACTACCAGGGAGTTCAGTATTTTAGGTACTATTTCAGGTGCTTTGTAGGTCAAATGTTCCTTCTTTGGAAAAAAAAAAATAGGAATTTGAGCTAGAACTCCTACGTATAATTAAATCATATAAGAATTACAGAGAAGATTTTCGCGGCAGCTTGCAATTCAACCAGCATGCTTCTACCATGTCATTGGTACAC